>SNQJ01S0004043.1:0-11834 GCA_010110895.2 Picea sitchensis | reverse complement strand
GAATTAACCATCAAAAGTACCAAATATTTATAGGACAATCAAGTACTAAACATGTAGCTATTTTTCCAATATTTAAGCACGAACTTTGACGGTGAAATAGGGCTGCCAAATGAAGTTATTAGAATATTATTAGGACATCCTTATGGCTGTAGCAAACAATTGCTACAACAACAAGTTCTAACCATAAAAATCAGCAAGTAAATAGTAAAAAAGATAGCCGATAAGCAATAGAACAATAGTCTAGGTTTACAAGTAAATTTCAACGGTTGAAAAGTGAGTAAATTATGAAAGAAAGTGAATTTGTATACAGCCCTAATGGTTGTAGCATTAAATTTATTACAACATTAGAATCATTGGCTAAAATAGGACGCCCTTAGGGCATAAGGAAACTTATAACACTTAGAAAATATTCCAACTTGAACAAATACGATATCCCTCAAAATCATGTATGTCAATGCGATGATTTTATTTCTCCAATGAAAATTTATATTAGTGCCTTGTCAATGGGTTATGGAGTCTTCTTGTGTAAGGTTAGATATACTACTTCTCTAGGGTTGTAAGCCTTTTAATCCCTAGAGCAAGCAAATCTAACAAGACAAATCTAGGAGGGTGTAATACCTTATACTTAGCAATCTTTTGCAATAGCTTATCTAATAAAAATTATGATGAATCTTGGTGGAGGGTGTATTCCCTTATACTCCTCTAAGGGATTAGACAACAATTTTCATGAAACAAGAAAGAAATGCCAACAAAATGTAGAAATTCCTTACCAATTCCAAGAAAACATAAAGATAAACCCTTATCTACCAAGAACATTCCATCAAAATGCAAAAGACAAGCCTCCAAGAGATAGCGCACCACTTTCACTACACAAGACAAGTACCAAGCATCCAAATAACATCAAAGAGAGAGATATCTGATTTTCCCAAGAGCAAGGATGATTTTAGGGGCTAAATTTCGCTCATGGGCTAATTTTATAAGGTTTTTCCCAAAAACAGATTTGCTATTCTAAAACTTATTCGCCCAAATTCTATAGGATAAAATTATTTTAGCTTAAAAATCACCAAAATTTTATACAAACTATATAAAACCCAAAGAAATTTGAATATTTTTACAAAAATATTGCCAAACATTTTATAGTTTGCATATAAAGGATTAGTAAGATTTGCCAAGGTTTCTACATTTTAAAATAAATTTTCATCCTTAAAATCATCCCTGCCCAAGAGGAGAAAAAATTTCAGTCAAGTCTCTCACTCAAGAGAGTGAGTTATGATAAAAATGAAATGAAATGGTCTTTATTTATATAAGACCTCAATAATATGTTTGTCCACATAATCTTAGGGTAAACCACAAAACAATGGGGGTGGCCCCTTTGTTTTACCCCTTTACAAATTTAATTTGATTTTTACACAAAAGAAAACCCTAAATGTGACGTCAAGCCCTAACTGGGTGACGTTTTGGCACTTTTGGCAAGTCATTGAGCTTGGAGAGGAAGTAGTTGGGACTCCAAAGGCCATATCTCCATGGTGCAAGGGCTTCACTCCATAAAAATGTGTCAATCCTCCAACAAGTCATCACCACCACCATCAAACCCTAACCCTAGTCAAGACGTCAAGCCCAAGAAGTGTGATGTAAGACCTCCAAAGGCAAGTTGTTGGGTTAGAAAGGGTTAGGTGTCAACCTCCATGGTGTCATCCCTTGCATACAAAGGTAATGTCCATCATCTCTCAACTCCCAATGTGTGGGTCATGGCATCCAACATGTGGGCTTCTTGCCTCAATGAAGGCCCAAGCTAGGCTTATTCCCCCAAATCATCCACCAAGCAAGGTCCTGCAAAGACAAATGAGTGCACCTTCCAAGGGTCTTAATTCAAATGTATCATGGAAACTAAAATCACATTTAATACAAGAGCCACCTAAACATGTGCATCAAAACTACCTTCTCAAATTAAACAGGTGCTCAAAGACCCTATGCAACTTGCCAAGTTTAGGTATGGGAGGGTTGTCAAGGTGACCTATTGGGTGAGTTTTTCCTCAATTTAAGGAGTGTTTCCTAGGTGGACCCTCTCTAAGTCATGTAAATAATATGGAGTGGATGAGTGTAACACTTTTGGGCATGGGGTTCATGAAATACAAGGGTTCATATTGTTTCATTTATGGGTGCCTTTGTAGGTGTGTTGCACCTTCATTTTCAATGCAACCTTTTTCCAAACTCCATTTTCGTGCATTTGTCATTAATTAATTAAGTCCAGAACAATTGGGTAACTTAAAACTTGAAAGGAGTAACACAATGTCACTTGAATTTAGAGGTACACAGAGTGCCATATGCATGGAAAGAAAGGGACATTGCCTGCGTGTACACACCTCAACAAGCATGACATCTATATAATGTGAAATTTCTTTTGCAGGTCTTCAATTCTTTTAAGAGAAACGTTTCATTGTTATCAAGACCTATTTGGGTGAGAATATAGAAGGCTAAAATTTTCAATTTTATCTCTTGCTAGCTACATTCCCTCTGGGATTTCATCCCCTTATTCCCATGAAATGAGGTATAATCCCTTCTTGGGTGACTACACCTAAAAATACCAAAAGATAAGGATACAAAAAGGATAAAGTGTAAAAAATGATAAGTATGATCAAGAATGGTACGATGACTCGTCAATGAGACCACCCAGTAGCAAACCTTTCCCCAAGGGTGATCACTTACTAGGGCACAATGTCAACCACCAAGGTGAAACAAGGCAAAGAGCATAATTTCCAAGAAAATGTTCTATAATCAAAATCAACTTTAAATGCAACATACTCAAATGCCTCAAGCATTAAAGTGACACTTACCACAATACCTTACTTGTACCTCATGGAGCAAGACCCATTGTGTTCCGGAAACAAGGTGATGTGGTGAATGATATCATGTTGAATCGAAGAAGTATGGTGGTGAAATGCTTCTTCATCTATGTAAGTGGACACCACAAGTCAATACATCCCTTTTCACTCCATGTCTACAACTTGAGGGCCTCGAGACATCGTCCCCTTAGTTATCCCTGGAAATTGGAGATAACACAATCGAAACAAAGGGGGAAGATACTCAAGTGCCTTTTTTTCCTAGTCATTTTAATTCCCCTCCCCATTATTTGTCTCAAACAATCAATAAAGTGTTCTTATGAAGTGTCAAACATTCAATCCAATGTAGGTTCCAGATCCCCCCCTTCCTAGGGTTATTTTCACCTCACTTCACAATCCTTACTTAATGAATGAGGTGTGCATTCTTTCTATAGTTCCTTCATTACAAATTTGACTTACCTATTTTTTTTGGTTGGTTGGGGTTTAAGTTAGTCCTAATTTTTTCTTTCATTGGTGAACAAGACCCTTGTGCCCACAATGATTGACCTAATACTCCCATCCCAATAGGTAAGCCCCCTTGAATAGTCTTATTTATATCTTATCCCTCACAACATTATATTCCCCTCACTTCTCCAACTTGCCAAAAAGAGAAGGTTTGAATGGAAGTGCAATTAAGGCCCTACTATTATGGGACCAACCTATATTCCTACCTATAAGTGAGGTGTAACATATTGATACAAAGGAACAAAGGAAAGAAGGGATGTATCAATTTTTAGTGTCAAAGTATGGAAGCACAAGACTTATTATATAGGGCCCACTAAGAGACATAAATATAAATAAACAACCAATAATGAGGAGGTTTGGGTGAATGAGAATAGTTGTCCCTAGAACCACCTTCCTTCCTTTAAGGCTCCCTTCATATGAATCCCTTGACAAGATGAGAAGGTTATTAGAATGGATTTCTCACCGTGCATCTTATTCCTAGGATGGATTAATTAAACTAAGTATAGGTGCCACTCTTCTTATATCAATTGATCAAGGACCTGAGTCTCGTTTTCATTCAATCAACAACAATAACATTGGTGGGACAAATGATCTAGGAGGATTTTTTCTACAACAAAAAAAGGGGCCTTGACTTTATTCTACCATGGTAGAACCAAGTAATAATGGGTCTCATAATCACACTTGCCTCGGGTTCTAGGACTTCGAGCTTGAATGGGGAGATTGAATTTGACACTAAAGCATTTATTTTTCCAACATGCACATTAAATTGATGGGCATAATAAGTAGGATAAAATTATATTGCGGTGTGGCCTAGCATGTAAATAAATAAAGGTCATGAGAACTTTTCCCCACCTTTCAAATGCAAAGTCCATCTCAATTCCTCTAGCCACAATAATGTTCCTGCTATTCTTGTAGCTACTAAGATGTCCCAGTTTGCTAAGCCCCTAAACTTGAAAGCATATTTTCTCGTAAAAAAGAAAGACAAATAGATAGATAAATAGATAGATAGATAGAGAAAGTACCCCCATAGTTATGTATCAAATTCCTCCAAAAAAGAGTAAGAGAGAAGGGACCAAGGAATCCCAAAAACTTGGTCCTTCTCCTTTACCATGCCATTGGGGAGTAATGAAACAAGAAATTTTTCTTATGGCCCTAGCTGACCTTCTAAAAACTTCAAAAACAATTTGACAAGAATGATATGTCACACCCTTCCTTTCTATAAGACATATTATATCTTCTATCTTAAGGGATAATTCTCTCTCTTCCTTCTAATCTCAAAAGGACCCTCAATAGGCTAATTAGTGGAGTGTGATCTCCCTTAAATCATGGGTCCCTCCCTCCCATCCACACTTCTCATTAGTATAACTTATTCATTTTTGTAGTAACAAAAATTCTAGTTCGAATGCACCCTTAAGTTGAAATAGGGAGAGATCATTTCTTTCCTTCTTTTCAATATGAAATTTGAAGATTGATTGAGTACATCCTCTATTCACTTAATGAGAAAATGGTATTCTCTCATTCATAAGGTGCTCAACCAAAGGGGTGTTTTGGAATAACACACCATACTAATGAGATATTTAGGTGGTGAACATTTCCTTCAAAACCCCATCTTTACTTTAGAGCCCTCCCAACATTCAATTCATTGATACTCAACCAATGTAATGGTATTAAATAATATATTTGCATTTAAATTAAGGAACTTGTGATCAGTCCATGTTTTAGCGAACAAACTATAACAATTAATTTATATAATCCTTAAAGTTCACCCCCCTTTACCTCTATAAAGATACTTGATTTGCGCTTATAGAGGTTTGAGCTTGGAAGGTCGTTTGTTTCTTCTACTTGTTAAGTGGATGTGATTACAAGTAGAAGTGTGACAGGATAATGCAGATTTAATGGTGGTTTCCAGTTTTAGGCTATCGATGATGGGTGCTAGTTTCCTTAGATTTTCTTAGGGGTACACTATAGTGATTCTTATGAGACTGGTGTACAGAGGTGGCCTGGGATGGTAGCTACAATGCTTACTATGTTTTCCTTTTTCTTTCTTCTAGATCCTTTTGGCCAGGTGGGGCCTTTTTCTGTTATTTTCTAGATAGACTTTTGCTTATCCATCGAAGACTTTTTGCTATTTTTGGCCTTTTCCGCTGCAGTGGCCTTAATGATGCAAGACACTATGAAGTGACCAGCCTGCTTCCCTCATACTCCAGCCATTAATCCTTATGTATTAAAAACCTTCGTTGTATGTGGGTTAGTGCAGACTAACTACAGTGGTTGCTTACTATACTCCTAAGTGGCATGCGTACACTAGTTATTGGAAGCTTCTAATGGATCATGAGGTCAGTGCACTCATGGGTGCGGTTGACGAGGATATTTGGAGCGAAGCTGTTTTATTCACCTCGATGGATGAGATGAGTAGGGGTACAAGCATTAATCCTACACCCGTGGTTGGAATTAAACTACCACTTGTGACTTCAACGGAGTTCCCTATGCAACTTAACACTTTCTCGGAGCATAACCACCACATTTGTCGGGCTTCTACGTCTTTTACAAACGAAAGTATGGTCCCTACTCTGTATTCTGGTGTGAAGGCGTTAGGAACTGCACTAAGCTTAGAGAAAAATATATTGGAGTGAAGGAAAGTCAGACTTCTCTAGAGGCTAGAATGAACCCCTCTGGAAGGTCGTCACTAAACCACAGGGGGGGCGGAGTTTCTTGAGAGATCAAAGTCTTACTATCCGCAGAGAAAAAGTGTGGAAACCCAAAAGATGAAGAGAAGGATGGTTATGGGTGCAGATGTAGGGCTTGAGGAGTCCTACAACCTTGCACTTTGCGCCTTGATAGGGATGCTATCATACCGCTCCATGTGTACTCAGCCTATCTCCGACTAGATGCAGAATACTTGGGTTCCATTGCTGGGGTATTCTCCATAACTTATGTCATTTCCAAGAGGCTGGTATAGATTTATTTTTAAAAACTCGGAAGACTCTCTTTTAGTCTTAGAGAATTTTTGGGTTTTTGAGGGTAGCAGTCTGATGCTAAAACGTTGGTGAGTTTGCTTTGACCCTGTCTAGGAGTATTTTAGCTTTGGCCACCTATGGGTACTCTTACCAGGCCTACTCCTACAACTTTAGAATGCCAAGGCGTTGGAGGCTATTGGCAATGAAGTCGGTCATTTCATCAAGGTGGATGAGTTGTCCCTACAATTGCCTTATAAATGTATGGTTCAGGTTCTAGTTAAAATTGATATACATGCTGGCCTTCTGGAGTCTCTTGAAATAGAATGGAGGGGTTTCAACATGAAGCAGAGATTGGACTACCTGGGTATCCCATTTTGGTGCACACTCTGCTGAAGAATGGGGCATTTAAGAAGGGATTGTCGGCACACTATGGTGGAATCAGCCTTGGAGGATACTATGATCGAGAAGTTAGATGAGCATTTTTATCCAGGAGTGGACTCACAAGACTTTGCAGACTCCACACCGGCGACAATGGAGACCAATTCTTAATAGTTTAAAGATACCTTTGTGGTTAAGTTAAAACTCCACTTCCCTTCTATTTATTTGTCATTATCGGCTTGGGAACGGGACCATTTGGATAGCTCTTATTTGTCGAACTTGGTAACTTCTCCTATTTCCCCTCCCGGGAAAGGTTCTTTATCAGAACCTTTAGTTTTAGTGTCCTTAGAAGGTAGGGAAGGGACTCAAAATGTTCACTTACCCATCTTGGAGCTAGTGACAACTCGAGAACCCACATATTCGCCACTTGAGGGAACCAAACTATGGTGATCATTCGCTTGATAGAGTGCTAACTACCCTGGTTCCATCCTACAAAGAGGCCTCTAGTCCCATTCCTCTACCTACTTATTTGGGGAGGGAAGTTACCTATAGAGTCGGGTCTAGTGGTGATCATGGGGTGCAAACCAGTGAAGGGGAGGGAATTGGGAAAGATTTTTCATGGTCAAGAGGTTTGGGGTATGAATTCTCCCCCATCAAAACTAGGAGTGCACGGAAGAAAGTCGGGACTAACTCTACAGTTTTTGCACAACATCTTACATCCAACATTGATCTTGGGGCGCTTAGAGGCATGAAATCCCTAGAAAGGGCCAAATCATGGTACTCATCTCCTTAAATTTCATAGGGGTAGGAGGACCCCTTAAAACTATATCCCTACATAGATTATTCACAAAAACACTTCCAGACATTATCTTCCTGCAAGAAACATTGGTAGCCGAGCAAAAGGCTAGACTCTTCATGTACTCTCTCCATATCTAGTGGTTGATCTGTGATGTCATCTCAATATGGAAGTCTAGGGGACTTTTGGTGACCTGGGACCCAAAAAAAAATGATTTAGTTCCCTTCTTAAGTTGTGGCGGCATTTTTGACAGGTACACGCTTAGAAGATAAAAAATTGATCACTCTATTAAATGTCTATGGCCCGTGCACAGAGAGAAAGTTGTTTTAGGAAAAGGTGGATGGTAGGGGTATGCTAGCTCACAGAGATATGATCAGAGCCGGTGATCTAAATTTTATGGTCAGTGCAAAGGATTTATGGGGTGACTCGACACATTTGGACCTATTGGCGGATTTTTTTAAAGATCTCTTTTTAAAAAATTAACTAGTTGAAATCCTACCAGTTGATGTGGTTCCTACGTAGCGCAGTGGAAGGACTAGACGGGATGAAATATCATAGAGACTTGACAAGTTTTATGTCTCAGAGGACCTCATTTCCACCACTGGGAGATACCGGTCCTCGGTAGCTTATCCATATGTTTCTGATCATGCTCTTGTTCTTTTACAATTGGGTTTTAACACAAATTATGTTGCTCATCCTTTTAAATTAAATTTGTTATGGTTGCGAGATGAAGAGTTTTCCATGTTAGTACAAGAAGTGTGGAATGATCCTCTTTTTTTTTAGGAAGTCGGGGCACAGAGGAGATTAGTTGGGAAAGTAAAACAGCTAAAACATCAGGTTAAGACATGGGAAAAAGAAAAAATGTTACAGAATCAATTAGTCTTTAAAAAGATTGAGGGGGATTTAGATTTTCATTACAAGCAGAAGTCAAAAGGTTGGTCGAGCATAGAGTCGGATATCCATCTAAAGACTCTAGAGACAAAACGAAATAAGTATCTCCTAGCAGAATAGGAGCTATGGTGTCAGAGGAGCAGGGCAATATGGATCAAAATTGGTGACAAGAATAACAAATGTTTTCATCAGTTTGCAAGTCACACAAGGAACAACAAGCACATTTGGGAGATCAAGGACAAAAACGGTATGGTCCACACAGGTCAGGAGGCTTTGAAGAAAGAAGCTACTAGATTTTTCAACAGTTTCTTTGAGGACATGGTACAAAACACCATCGTGAAACAAGTTGCCACAATAAGATTCTATCCTCGCCTATTCAATGAAGAGGATGTTATTTCTCTTGAAAAACCTTGTACCATAGAGGAAACTCGTGAGGTTCTAAAAGGTTTTGCAAAGGAAAAGAATCCATTGCATGATGGGTGGATGGTTGAATTTTTCATTCATTTCTTCAATTTGGTCGAGAAATATTTGCTGGAAGCAGCTGAAGAATACAGGAAACGAGGTGAGGTTATCAAATCCCTCAATTCAACTTTCATATCATTAATACCGAAATTCAATAAACCCACCTCCTTTGGAGATTTTAGACCGATCACGTTGTGCAATTTATGTTATAAAATTATTGCAAAACTCATTGCAATAAGGATCAGGCCTATTCTTTCTCGATCCTTATCTGATGAAAAAATGGGGTTTCTAAAAGGAAGACATATTCTAGATTCAGTTGGCACATCCCAGAAGTGGTATAGATTTATTTTTAGAAACCCAGAAGACTCTCTTTTAGTCTTAGAGAAGTTTTGGGTTTTTGAGGGTAGCAGTCTGATGCTAAAACGTTGGCGAGTTTGCTTTGACCCTGTCTTGGAGTATTTTAGCTTTCGCCACCTATGGGTACTCTTACTAGGCCTACCCCTACAACTTTAGAATGCCAAGGCATTGGAGGCTATTGGCAATGAAGTCGGTCATTTCATCAAGGTGGATGAGTTGTCCCTACAATCGCCTAATAAACATATGGTTCGGGTTCTAGTTAAAACTGATATACATGTTGGCCTTCTGGAGTCTCTTGAAATAGAATGGAGGGGTTTCATCATGAAGCAGAGATTGGACTACCTAGGTATCTTGTTTCGGTCCACACTCTGCTAAAGAACGGGGCATTTAAGAAGGGATTGTCAGCACACTATGGCGGAATCGGCCTCGGAGGATACTATGATCGAGAAGTTAGATGAGAATTTTTATCCAAGAGTGGACTCACAAGACTTTGAAAACTCCACACCGGCGATAATGGAGACCAGTTCTGAACAGTTTAAATATACCTTTGTGGTTAAGTTAAAACTCCACTGCCCTTCTATTTATTTGTCATTATCATCTTTGGAACGGGACCATTTGGATAGCTCTTATTTGTCGAACTTGGTAACTTCTCCTATTGCCCCTCCCGGGAAAGGTTCTTTGTCAGAACCTTTAGTTTTAGTGTCCTTAGAAGGTGGGGAAGGGACTCAAAATGTTCACTTACCCATTTTGGAGCTAGTGACAACTCGAGAACCCACTTATTCGCCACTTGAGGGAACTAGCATCGTTCATGGGTTTAGAGAACCAAACTATGGTGATCATTCACTTGATAGAGTGCTAACTACCCTGGTTCCATCCTACAGAGAGGCCTCTAGTCCCATTCCTCTACCTACTTATTTGGGGAGGGAAGTTACCTATAGATCCAGGTCTAGTGGTGATCCTGGGGTGGAAACCAGTAAAGGGGAGGGAATTGGGAAAGATTTTGCATGTTCGAGAGGTTTGGGGTATGAATTCTCCCCCATCAAAACTAGGAGTGCACGGAAGAAAGTCGTGACTAACTCTACAGTTTTTGCACAACATCTTACATCCAACATTGATCTTGGGGCGCTTAGAGGCATGAAATCCCTAGAAAGGGCCAAATCATGGTACTCATCTCCTTAAATGTCAGAGGGGTAGGAGGACCCCTTAAAACTATCTCCCTACATAGATTACTCACAAAAACACTTCCAGATATTATCTTCCTGCAAGAAACACTGGTAGTCGAGGAAAAGGCTAGACTATGCATGTACTCTCTCCATCTTGAGTGGTTGATCTGTGATGTCATCTCAGTAGGGAAGTCTAGGGGACTTCTGGTGACCTGGTGATCAGGGGATCAAATTTTGCTCAATTTTCAAAGTGCTCGGAATGTGACGAAAACAGTGCCATTGCGTCTGTCTCGTCTTCCTGATTCCGGCGGTATATTTACTTTCTCAAACGGAGTCCATATGGAGAAGATATCGTGATCTGTTCATCAAGCCAAACAGGTAAAAGTTTGATGCTGACTGTACCTGTCCGTACAATCCGTACGGTCTGACGTGGCAGGACCGTACAGGCCGTACGGTGATGACGTGGTAGTTGTTTATTGGTTGGTTTTTGGCGAATCAGGTGATGACACATGTCCGGTTGGTGGCAAATAATATGAGGACACGTGGCCCAATCCATGGGCGCCATGTGTCCCCCTCATTATTGGTTTATGTGTTATATATAAAATGTAATGGGAGTCCGCGGGGTTCGACCCCCGGACCTCCCCCCATATGCAATGACTTCACAACCGTCTGCTAACCACTATGCCAACTTGTTCCTTGTTTCATATATCGAACGCACATATATTTAAACTTACTTGTGTATGCAATGGAAAGGGGGGTCGGGCCGAGGCTTAGCCCCGACCCATGGTTTTATGCCACAACATATGACCATTGTATATGTCAAATCGCGCGCGGGTTGTAAACCATATATATATGTTATATATTGTATTAACATATGTGTTGGGGTTTGGAACTATAACCAACGGTTAAACGCGCGGGGGTTATAACCCGTGGTTTTGTTATATGACCAGTGGTTTAAACGCGCGGGAGTTGTGCGGTTTTGGAACAGGAATAACGACTTAACCACTCATTTGCCTAGCGCGTGGTCACATGCGCCATACGCCCAAGTGCCGAGGCGGTTAGGGCTGGCGCGCCCTTAACCGTCCTATGGGTTGCGCCCGGTGCTGGGTTTTTGCGCTTAAAAGAGTGTGTGAGCCAGGTTCATGAAAAGGGGGTGCGAATTGTAGAACCAGAGACAGCAAGCTTGGAGAAGGAGACTTCCAGGAGGCCTATCTTTCTCATTTTTCGACCGATTGAGGTGCCGAAAGAGCCCAGACAGGGGTTTTGGGACGCTGGGAAGCCATTGGAGCAATCGGTTTGTTAGTTTGAGAATTGTAAGACATGTTTTTGAGCACGTTTTGAGCAATTAATAATAATGATCCATTGGAAGCTGGACTAGGAGATGTAGCCCATAAGAGGGGTGAACTCCTTTATCAATTGTTGTGCATATGTGTTTATGTTCAATGTTTATGTTGTTGTCTATGAGTAATTTACATAAGCAATCCTT
>SNQJ01S0004042.1:167218-185271 GCA_010110895.2 Picea sitchensis | reverse complement strand
TCATGAAATAAAGAAGTATTCTTCAAAATAATAGAAGCAACAATAGGAGGTCTAGAAATCATATTGGCTACCCTGTTACTTGTACCCTTTTTGTACTTGATTACCAAATGAATTGTTGTAGAAAACCCATCCACCTATAGTGTCGATATTGTTGCAATTTGGTCTGTGCTTGGAGATACTGTAAGGGCTGGTGATCTGAATGTATGATTGTTTCCTTCCCTAACAAGAAGTGATTCCACTTCTTTACGCTATGGACTAATGCATACAACTCTTTATCATATGTAGGATAGTTAAAAACAACTTGGTTAAAATTTTCAGAGTGGTAACAGATAGGCTTATGATATTGCATCAATACTACACCCATGGCATAATCGTTGGCATCTGTCTCGATCTTAAAAGGTTGTTGAAGATTCGACAATGCTAATACAGGTGCAGTACTGATCTTGTCCTTGAAAATGTTGAAATGTTTTTGTTTCTTTCCTTCCCACTAAAAAGTGTTCTTCACACTAGTTAAGGCATGCAAAGGAGTTGCTATAAAGGAGAAGTTGGAAATGAACCTCCTCCAATATTGGACTGCACCTAAGAAGCTTCGGACTTCAGTTACACTTTTTGGCTCAGGCCAATTTACAATTACATCAATTTTGGAAGGGTCAATTTATAATTGTCTTCCTCCTACAATATGACCTAAGTACACAAGTGCAATCTTTCCAAATTCACATTTAGACAATTTTACATACAACTTTTCCCTTTGCAAAGTATCCAATACTTGATTTACATGCCTCACTTGTTCATCCCAAGTCCTGCTAAAAATAAAAATGTCGTCTAAATATACAATCAAAAAGTCATCTAGGAAAGGCCTGAATACATCATTCATCACACGCATGAAAGTTGTCGGGGCATGGCAAAGCCCAAACAACATCACTAACCACTCAAACAATCCTTGTTTGGTTTTAAATGTATATTTCCATGCGTCCTGTTTTGCGACCCTACTTTGATGATATCCATTGCACAAATCCAACTTAGTGAAATAAACAACATTCTTCAATTGATCAAGTAAATCATCTATACGAGGAAGAGGGTATCGATTTTTCACCATGATTTTATTTAAGGCCTCGTAATCGACACACATTCGCCATGTGCCATCTTTATTTGGCACCATCATGATCGAAGAACCACAAGGAGATGAATTGGGCATGATTACCCCTTGATCAAATAATCACTGTACCTTCTTCTTGATCTCTATCATCTCCACAACTGACATCTTGTACATGCCCAAATTAGGAAGAGGAGAATCCTACTGAAGATGTATCTCATGTTGGATTTTCCTCTTAGGAGGTAATCCATCTGGTTCCTGAAAATTATCATCATACTTAGAAATAATATCAATTAATTTATTTTTATGAGATGGATCACATCCTCAGAAAGCATCGGATGTGCTGACATATTTCTCTCTTACGACCATGAGTACATATCTATTATTAGTGTTTATGAGTCTCTTCATTTGCCTTGCACTAACAAGTGTTTTATTTACCCTCATGTTGTGAGCTCTAACAATATATTCCACTTCCCCTATAGCAAGGTGGTATTTGTTCTCATGACGAAAGAAGACTGCTTCTCTATCATAAAGATAAGGACTTCCCAACACTATGCCACATATATCAAGTGGTACAACATCCAAATCCACTTCATCAATCAACTTTGAAGAAATATAAAATCTGACCCTACATTGTTTGGTGACATTAATTTTTTCTTTATCACATACCCAACCAAGAGGATAAGGCTTCAGATGTGGTTTTGTTTCAAGACCCATCTTCTTGACAAGTGCTTTAGATATTAAGTTTACTTGGGAACCCAGATCAAATAATGTATCTATCTTAGTGTGTTTAGATACAACTCTTATGTGAAATAATTCATTCCTCTTTCGTTCATCAACATGAGATTCATTATTGGAACTTGAACTAGCATGAAGGGAATATTTACCTTGTACTCCAATTGTTGTGATCTTTCCTTCATCTCCTAAATCGAAACCAATATCTTGTTGGACTTTAGCAACGGTTTTTGTCTTCCCCTTTCCACTGAATTGTTTCGGTTTCTTTTTTGGATGCAATTTCCAACAGTTTTCTTCATCATGACCACTTTTCTTGCAATGAGTGCATGATGGCTTTCCTCCTTCTCTCGTCATTGTGGCAGTTTTCTTCTCCTTCCTTTTAAAATTCTTAAAAGTTTTATGTGGGAGATTGGAAGGTTTCTTCATGGGATCTTCTTGAACATGTTTCCCCTTGTTCTCAAGGTGATTGGCTTGCACACAACTTCGTCAAGACTAGTGGGGTTAAACAAGAGCAAAGTATGACGAATATAACTTTGAAGTGCGCCAATATACTTCATTAAAGTTTCATAAGAATCCAAAGGAATATTCAATGCAAGATATTTCTTTCTAAATTCTTCTGTGAAACTTTGTACAGTTTGACCTTTACTTTTCCTTAAAGTTTGTCATTCCATCATTGCTTTATGTAAATACCCTAATAAATAAAATTGCTTCCTTATCACTGATTTAAATTTCGACCACGAGGAAAGAAGATTACCACACTTACTTATGTCCTGAAGCTTTCTCTCCCACCATACAAGAGAGGTGCCTTCCAACTGAAGAGAATCTAGTTGCACTTTAACTTCTTCTTCATCAATATGTTGAACACGACAATACACTTCAACCTGTCAAATCCAATTATCTAGCTTTTCAGGATTAGCATCTCCATTAAACATAGGTAAATAAAATTTTACATCAAGATTTAATATTTTTTTCTTAAAAGAGACTTTATGTCTAGAATGATGAGAATGATGAGAATGCTCAAAGGAAGAAGAACTAGAACTCGAAGGTGAAGACAGAGACTCAGGAGGATCTCCTCCATCCCCTTGGTTTACTGAAGCATCATCATCTGCATGTGCTTCCTTTTTATTCCTTTTCTTCTTCATCCTCTTCTCATAATCTCCATACATTCATTCGACCATTTCTGACATGTGATAAAATACCATGTGAAAGTTTTTCTCATGTTCATCATGCTTTTCCTCTTCTTCCATTTTCTTCCTTCGAGTTGCACGACCAAATTTTGGATTGAAAGTCTTAAGAGTTCCTTCACCCTACTTATGCTTGGCCCTACTAAGCATTCACACTCAACAATTCAATTCAAAGACAACTGCTCTAATACTAACATGATATGGGATCTTTTCATCGTGACTTATAAAGAATTGCATTAAATGATCATAAATTAAAGTACACAATTAAAGAAGAAAAATCTCAAAAATGAAGAGACATAAGCATCAGATATGAACACAAAAACTTGATAATAGAGTTCGTCCTTGGTGGACTACATATTTGGGTCCTGCTCTCAAATGGGTAGGCTCTTTCATTAACTCATCAAAAGAATTTGGTAAAATACATAAGTATACCTCCTTCTGAAATCAAACTGCAGAAATAATGCTCATATCATAAAACAAACAACACCGTTGAATTTGTGGCATCGAATCACCCAAAAATTACTGCCTCCATGCCTTGATATGACTCTGGCACTCCCAGGCCCAAGAATAAATTTGTCTCGTTTTTTGAACCCTCTACAACCTACAATAATGATTGTACTTGCATTGTTTTCTATGCTCGGATGGTCGTACGATACGCACGCCTCCTCCTTATGGTTGGGTAGATGCAACATTTAAGAATTGATTTATGCATTGGTTACAATGTGGAGTCTGCGACATGTTGGTTAGGGAGGATACATTAAGGTGTTTTTTGTGGGAGGAGGTCTCGCGGTCAAACCCCATAGACTCTCCTTTTGGATTTGTATTTGTTACATGGTATATATATATATATTCATTCTGCTAGTTTAGCGGTATATCTAGAACCTTCTCCAATGATTTAAAACCGTGGCTAGGTTCGGCGTGGTCCACCAGATTTGGCGGACCCACCAAACCATTTTTTTCCAAATTTTCATTCACGGGTTGTCCTTGCACATTTCCCACCTGCCATGTGGCAGCATCTGATTGGGCCACGTGGTGACCTCTCACTGGTCCACATCGCCACCTGCCAATTCAGCACACCATGTCAACGTATGGACTACCACGTGGCATGATCTGATTGGTCCACATATCTGTCTGAAGATGCCAAAATCGGGTGACATGTGGAAGCCCTGGTGTTGCCACATAATCATGTTGACATCATGATAAAGTCATCATTCCACCTATCACCTTCCTTCTCCTTCCACATGTGTTGTACGGATGTCGACATCAGTAGTACGAATGTTGACTCATCCCCTGTTGACTGGGCTAGGTTGACCAAACTTTGACCACAAATATATTTCAATTCGTAACTCCGTTTGACGAGTTGTTTTTTCCATTAGAAATCTTGTGACGCACTCTTCACGATCATGCCATTTTCACAGAGTTTTGGGAACTTTGAATTTTTTCCCTTTCTCTGTCTAATGGAGCCATTCTAAGCATCTTGAGTTGCCTCTGAGAATTCTGAGTTGTTCTTAGCCTTCTCTGGATCTTTTTTGGATCACTCTGCCAAGTTCAAAATCTTGACCATAGATCCAGTGGTGGATGCCACATATCTAGACGTGCATTTTGCTAAGTCGAAGATATCTCACAAAATCAAATTGTTATAGTGATAAGGTGGATCGAGAATGGCATGGATAAGTTTGGGAAACACTGGATTTGATACACGAGAAGTGTGGATGAAGGAAGCCAATAATTTACATTTGTCGGACCGTGATCTCTACCCTCAGCACACACATATTGCAACTGATCGAACCTATCGTATCCATGGATCTCCAGAATGATTCCACATTGATGGATGCATACATATTCAACGTTAATTTTTGCACAGATCTGAACAATATCACTGTGAGTTGTTTCCACCCAAGATCCACTACAAGATTGACAAATGTTTCGTTGCTCCCATCGCCCTTGTTGATCTCTTTGTGCGACCTCATTCCTCATATCGAGAAATAATGATACCGAATGAAATTGCCATCATTTATGAACCCATTGAAAATCAAAATCTTGAGTATCCCAATGGAGAATATCTCATTCGGGATATCACTTTCGAGAATACTATGGGGCTGGAAAATCATCAGGTTGTCACCCTCCGAGTTGGAATAGATCTATCCGTAGATCATGGACATTGAGCCAATCTCTTGCTAGGATGGTGCAACTATCTCCATTAGGCTCGATATTACTGAGAAGATCAACCCTCAATTATGGTAAGCCATTATAAATAGTTTAATTCATTTTTATATGTGTGGCTTTGATAGGTTACCATGCCGACGATTTTTTTGAGCCATGTAAATTTTTATGCACATTTTGTAATGGGTAAGAAGAACCATAGGGTTTCCTTCAATGCATTTTTCTTGTGCACACATTATGTAAAAGGGGGGTTTAAAAACCATATATTTTCCCTTTGTGCACATGTTTGGCACATTAAAATTGATGTAATTTCCATATAAAATCCATGAAATTGGCTTGAAATCATCATGTAAAATGATTATAAATCATTGTAATGGATTTTTAGCCACTCTTGAGTGAGGAGAGTGAGAGGCGTTATTTTTTTTCCTTAAGCCTTAAGTGGCTTCATTTTGTAATCATTTTGTAAACAGTTGAATGGGGTGATTTGCCTAAGCCATTTTGGCATTCATTGTAAACTTGACCAATGAGTATAATTATAAACTCTTGCAAGTAAGACACTCCAAAGATTGTAATACGCGTATCATCTACTACATGTTGCAAGTTATGCGGATGTGGGCTTCGACATTTCAGCTCCGAAGATAAGAGGTGAAGGAGACAAGGGATGTTCCTTTTTCTAGACATTTGCTTTGCAGTAGTTGCAGGTGTTGGATTTACATTATGATTCTGAAGTACGTGGGTGAAGGAGTCTTGAAGGAATGTGCCTTTTGAAGACATTTGCATACAGATACAGTTGATACTTTTGGATACCAAAATTTTATTTTGTGGGGAGGCATGATCCGGGCGGATCTCCACACATGGAAGGGACATTACTTTGTTCACCAAGTTGATTTGAAGTTGGCGACAAAGCGGTGAAAGTGGTGAATTTATTCTTTTATGAGTTTTATTTTCTCATGCATTTTATAAATGCTTTGTGAGAAAAAGGTCTCATGCATTCTTATGCTTTTATTATATGCTCATGCATTTAATTATGCTTTATGATATTTTGGAAAAACTCATACATTATTATTCACTTTTGATGTAAAATGATTAATACTTGTTAGGGAAATTAGACTCATGTATTTATCATTAAATTATAATTTTGGAAATTGATTTTTATGTGAGAAACCACCTCACACCAATTTGTCATTATTCTCAATTATAGGTTGAGAGAATCAAGGGCTTGGTTGAAGAGTCTTTGGATGGTTTTGATACTTTTCCCATTATGTGCTTGAAATATAGTCTGAGATCCTACTTTTATGGATCTTGTTTTCCGTCTTTTGTAATTAGATCCTATTATTGTAGATCTAGGAATTAATGCTCTTTTTTAAGAGAGAGTGAGGAAAAACTATATAATTCCTTTTGTGAGCCCTATGAAGAGGAGAAGGAGAGTAATGGAGAATTAATGAGTGGATTTAGAGAGCCATAGTGCTACTACTCCTAAGTATTGAGAGACTTATTCATGTAAGAAATTATTCTTCTTGATGTATGGAGAGATATGAGTGTGAGTAGTCTTCTTGAATCCTCATTGAAGGAGAAGGCACCTCTTCTGTAATAACTTCTAAGAATGTCCCAACATATTTTGAGAAGGAATGAAAGTGATCTGTATTCCAATTGAAGCAGGCCCATAGACGTATCCTAGGAGGGGTGAATTGTGTTACCAGCATCGATTGTCTCTCTCTTGTCTTTTCATATGATTATTCCATTTTGAGTTCATGTGTGTTATGTATTATTGTATAAAATCATGGTTAATAATGGACTCATATGCCTTTTAATCCTCGTGCAAATAATTCGTCAGAAAATGATTCTCGATTGAAAACTTGCGTAGAGTAAGTACTCGCCCATTTTAAGATCACATCCAGTCATGGCACTCACCACGGTGCTAGAATCTTATGGCCACGATACCTCCAGATGGCCCAACCTCTATGAGATAGACCCTGACTTCACCACCACATACCAAATGTTGGGCGCAAACTCAGTTGTCGCTAATTTCCATCTTCAAGACAAGCTATTGTGCTAGTTGGGCCATCTCTGTGTTCCATCAAGCGAGCGAGTGAAGCTGATTTGGGAAGCTAGCTATAGTTGGGTGGAAGGACACTTCAGCATTGAAAATATAGTGGTAGTGCTGCAGAAACATTTCTACTAGTCTAAACTTCGACAGGACGTCAGTAAGTATATTAGGTCCTGCACTGCCTGTGCTATAGTCAAACCGAACACTAAGAAACAAGGCATGTACACCTATTGCCTACTCTTGACAGGCCATGGGAATCCATATCAATGGACTACATGTCGAGCCTTCCATCCACCAAGAGGGGAAATTATTGTGTCTTTGTGGTTGTTGATCGCTTCTCCAATATGGTGATCCTCACCACCTGCAAGAAGATCGTCATAGTAGAGGCCACTGCCAATATCTTATGTGAATGAGTCTGTGTACATTTTGGAATCCCACAAACCATTGTCTCATATTGGGACAGTAAGTTTCTTAGCACATTCTGGTTGAGCCTCTAGTCACTGTTGGACACCAAGCTCACCAAATCCACTACCTTCCACCCCCAGACAGATGGCCAAACTGAGGTCATCAATCGGATGATCATACATATCCTGTGCATGTACAAATCTAAGAACCCYTGAACATGGGATGAGAGTCTTCCCTATGTTCAACATAGCTACAACAGAACCCTACATAGCTCAACCGACCACATCTCCTTTCAAGTCATTTTGGGATTMCAACCATTGGGTCCCATGGATGTTGCACTAACTCTTGCGGCCACCCCGACCGATTCATCACCGACTCCAAATGAAGCTAACAAATCCTTATGGTTCATTGAGCGGATCTAGCACATCCGCCAACAGGTTTAGGATATTATACATAAGTCCAATGCCAAGTACAACTAGAGCCATGATCAACACCAAATGCCACATAAGTTTCAGGTGGGAGACAAAGTGTGGTTACACTTGCAGAAAGAACTCCTTACAGGGCCCAATCGGAAGCTTCGCCCACTCCATTACAGACTTTACACCATCACCAAGGTTGTGGGTGACAATTATTTTGAGCTCAACATTCCCCCTTTCCTTGGCCTACACCTAGTATTCAACATGGATCTCCTCTGGCCATACTTCTCACCATTATTCGACACCTCATAGATAGCAAAACAATTACCACCAACAGAGCTCAACCCTTAAAACATGCAACAGGAATCCAGTGATCAGATTGTGGACACACAAGTCAAGGTCACTCGCCAACAAAGGATCCAAATTTATCATGTTGTCAAAGCAAGGTAGCTCCCGCACCAAGGCAAGTGGGTCAGCCACGACCAAATTCAACAAGAATTTCCTCATCTGATGGGGGAAATCAACACAATCATGACCATTTCTTCCTAAGAGGGGAGGGTTGATCCATATGGATGTCGGTGGCCTCCCACCTATTCCAACTGGCTCATTTTTCCAGTTTTCCAGTCTCGCAATTTTTTCCTAGTTTTCGAGTCCCATACTTCTAGGGTCGTTTTGAGGCCCTAAACAACGTTTTTATGGCTCACCACAGTTAGACCAAATATATAGGTGGATTTAGATGGCAACATGTGTATTCCTCAAATAGACCTTTCCAACTAGCCATCATGCACCTAAAACGAAGATTGTATGCAAAAGTTATGACCCTGGGAAGTTGATACACTAGCTTAACCCAACGGGGCCCACACGACTTTTGGAGCTTCATCTCCTAGGGTTAGGTTTTTGGATGTCTAGGATTTTGGTATTCCTGTTTATAGTAAAAATGTTTGGAGAGCCTCATTGTAACCATCTGCTTTTGAATGAGCACATTCATCACATCTCTTCTCATAGACAGGCCGCCACCATTCTAGCAAGCTTGTTTTCCACTGCATTTTACAGTTTCAACACATTTTCTTAATGAATAGAAACCAATTTTATTGTATCTATGTTATTCTTATGTCTCTGTGTTAACGATAATAATAGTTTGTCTTCATTTTCGTTCTGCTCATAAAATCCGGATCATTTTATTTCATTAAGGAAGAGCTCGTTAAGATTCAGAGGTATTTGAGTGGGTTGCCATCATTTATTAGTGACAAGATACAATATGATGATCCCAAAACATTGGAGGATACCATAAGGTGAGCTAAATGCCTTTATGATCAACATAAAGGAAGGCCAAATTTCCAAAAAACTTGGGAAGACAAGAAGAAAAACAAGATGGAACAGAGGAAAAGGGGGACTAAGCCACCATTCTTCATAAATAATCCTCAGGGACAAACAACTTCTAGAGAACCCAGAATGATTGAGATAGGGGGGAAAATACCAAGGCAACCACCTATTCAATATTGGAGTTGTGGGGGAGATCATATGTATAGATATTTTCATCACAGAGGTGAAAAAGTGAGGATTGTTCACAATGTACAGCAAGCTGATACAGTGGAGGACATGGGAAAAAATGTACCTAGGATCTATGCAGCCCTGGACAACAAGCAATTTGATTTTCAGTCACATATGATTGAAGTGGAAGGTAATATCAACAACCAAACCATTGATATTTTAATTGATTCAGGATCTAGTCATAGTTATATAGATCCTAATATGGTGGAAAATTTTCATTTTCCAAGAAGCAAGCTTGGAAAATCTTGGTTTGTATAGCTGGCTACTAGAGCTAAAAGAAAAATTAATGAGATGGTTAAGGTACATCCAATGGACATGAATGGACTAAGCACCAAGGAAGATTTGAACATCTTACCTTTAGGTTCCTATGACTGTCTAATTGGTATGGATTGGTTGGCCTAACACCATGTTATCCTAGATTATTATAATAAGGCATTTACTTGCTAGGATGAGGAAGGGAACCTAAGGACAGTACATGGAGTTCCCAGGGCAGTAACCATTAGAGAAATTTCAGCATTGCAGCTGAAGAAAAGTTATAGAAAAGAGTGTCAAATATTTTTTGCACGTATGGAAGAGACACCTAAAGATAAGGTGTCAAATATTGAATATTATGTAGTCCTTAAAGAGTTTGAAGATGTATTTAAAGAAATACCAAGTTTACCCCCTAAAAGAGATATTGATTTCTGCATCAATCTAACGCTTGGAGCAGCCCCAATATCCAAGACCCTTTATAGGATGACTACACCAGAATTGAAGAAATTGCAAATGAAACTTGAATATCTTATGAAGAAGGGGTATATACGCCCAAGTGTATCCCCTTGGGGTGCCCTAGTATTATTTGTGAAGAAAAAGGATGGAAAATTGAAACTATGCATTGACTTCAAGCAGTTGAATAAGGTAACTATGAAGAATAAGTATCCTTTGCCAAGGATAGATGACCTCTTTGATCAGTTGAAAGATGCAAAAATATTCTCCAAGATTGATCTCAGGTCAGGTTATCATCAGGTAAGAATTAAATAAGAAGACATCTGCAAGACTGCTTTCAGAACAAGGTATGGGAATTATGATTTCATAGTGGTGCCAATTGGGTTATCAAATGCACCAGTTGTTTTCATGTGTTTAATGAATTATATTTTTAGATGAAATTATTATATATTCTAAGTCAGAGAAAGAGCATGAACAACACTTAAGGATGTTATTATAGGTATTAAGGGAACATAAGTTGTATGCCAAATTGAGCAAGTTCTCATTTTATCAGAAGCAAATTCATTATTTGGGACATATCATTTCAAAGGAAGGGATAGCAGTGGATCCTGGAAAGATTGAGGCCATTGGAGGATGGTAAACACCAAAGAATGTGACAGAGGTCATATAATTCATGGGCCTTGTAGGCTACTATAGGATATTTATTGAAGGACTGTCAAATATTTCACACCCGATCACTTCCTTGCAAAAGAAGGGGGGTGAAGTTTCAGTAAACATAGGATTGTAAAAAGAGTTTTCAACACTTGAAAGAATTATTAACAAGTTCTCCAATACTAAGGATTTATGATCCAAATGAAGCGTTCATTGTATGCACTGATTCATGTAAAGAAGGGTTGGTGGAGTCCTTAGTCAAAATGGGTATGTGGTATGCTATGAATCAAGGAAGTTGAAGGAGAATGAAAGGCACTATGCTACTCATGACTTGGAGTTGGCAGCCATAGTGCATGCCTTGAAGATGTGGAGGCACTACCTCATGGGGAAAAGTTTTGAGTTGAGGACAGACCATAATGGTCTAAAATATTTATTTGAACATCCAACTCTAAATTCCAGGCAAAGCAAGTGGTTAACATTTCTCAGTGAATATGACTTTTATATAAATCATATCAAAGGGAAAGGGAACAATGTGGTTGATGCACTCAATAGAAGGGTACATGAGTTGCATGCTACAACAATTAGCATGTACCAATCAAATTTGAAAGATAGAATCTTAGAGGCTGCAAAATCAGATTTTCCATACGTGGAAATAATAACAAATTTACAACAAGGTATTTTGCAGCAGAAAATTGAAGACTATAAGATAGAAAATGAGAAAATTCTTATGTATAGGGGCACAATTTATGTACCAAATTCTCAAGAGTTGAAAAATATGATATTAAGAGAGATGCATAATGTACCTTATGTTGGGCACACAGGCTATCAGAAAACTATTGCAGTTGTCAAGATCCAATATTATTGGTCAAGAATGAAGAAATAAGTTGTTGATTTTATTTCCAAATGTTTGGAGTGTCGTTGACGAGCAAAAATGACCATTCGTCAACTGGAAGAATGAGTCTGGTCTGGGGTTGTCTAAATAACCCAAGCCGTTTGGTGTAACTCATTCCGGCGGGTTTAATGGCTCCGTTATCCAATCTAAAAGTCCTAAAAGAAACAAAATAAAGAAATGAAATAACTAACTAATTACCAATCACTATATATATATATATATATAATGTAACGATTGTAGATATATTTAAATGGAAGATTTACTTATCTTACTTATGTACATGATACACAAACTGCAAGTTTTAATCTAAACTTACGAAACTCAATGTGAAAGATGATTGCTTCGAGGAAGCAGATAAAGAAAGCACATAATTATTATTTTTTTCGTTTTTCCTTTATAAATGTAAACTAATATAAAAAAAGAATACTATGAAACAGAAACGTATGGATAGTCAAAATATTAACATACATTCGAGTTTCAATGATAAGTAAATGACTGAAAAATATAAATAGGCTAACCTGTTAGTGAGTTAGCGATATGTATCCAAGGATCTGCATGATTAGAGAACGTCCAGCTACAATGTTCAAGAGGGAAACCTGCAATGAACCTTGAGACTATTCTAAATAAATCTAGAACAATGTGTTGGCGGTTGAGTTTTAATAACATAATAGATGGTACAAACAGGTCCTGTGATCTTATGATTGCAAGCGATTACACTAAGATAAATCCGGTTGTAACAACATTGCATTTGATCATTCAACTAAAAATTAAAGACAAACCATGTCATTTAAGCTGAATGGATGATCACAATGTTAAGATTTGAAGCATCAAATATGGATGATATTTATAAAAGAATTATCCCAAAACATAACATATTGTGAAGTCTAAATCTATAAAAAACTATTAGTTTATCAAGATAAACAAAGTATAAATGAAAACACCATTTACAGGAAGCTAAAGCTAAAATGCAAATTGTTGTACCATTCAAGTTTGTGAATTAATCGTCCACCTTCATCCCCAGTCTATGATGCCTTCATTACAAAAAATATGAAGTATTTTAAGAGTTCTTGCAAGCTAAAAATCCTATCTTGTAAGATAGGATGAGATCTCAAAAGGATCTACAAGTTACAAAAATAGAGGGCCTAAAAAGGCCACTCAATATCAAACTGTATCTCCAAAATTATGAAAGTTTTTGTTTTGATTTACAAAATAAACCAAGAGGAAATTATTGATTAACTAAGTCCAGAAATGCTCCATCTTATGATATCACCACAAGATACATCATATCCTGAAAGAAAAACGAAATGAAGAAATTAGATATTTATTTAACTAATATTTTCCAAAATTTTACATGAAAATTGACTGGCTACATAATCTGTTGATTATGTAGCTAGTCTTGTTTTAAATAATAGAAATCTAACTCAATCCATATTAATTATAAAAATAACAATAAAAGCACAACTAAGATCAAAACAAATCTTACCTTTCAACTAAATACTAAATTCGAATCATAAAATCTCAGAGTTGATCACTGCTTTAACACACTCAGCATTTTTTATTATGACATTTCCAGTCCTTTTCAAATGTTTGCCTTGCCTTTGTGCATTGATCTTGAGCTCACGGTTTTCAATTGTTAATAATTCATTTTGAGACGTAAGGGTCTTGATCTTTTCCTGAAGGACGGGGACATCTATGTAATATTGGCCAATCCAGTGTATGCACACTTTGCACTGTGGAACTAGGACAGTCAGTTGAGGAGACACATGAATGTGTGTCAAAACATTACCACTATCCACCATGGTCTTTTGACTGATTTTTATTCCTAGAAAATATTTGGTGTGTTTCAGGCACACTGGTAGGTTATTTACATAATCGAAAGTCTGAATTAGATCTGGTTTGGAGTAATTCGGGCCTTCACCTGCCAAGAAATTTTTTATCTCGGAATCATAGCTTTCATGGACCTCGATCGCCTGGATCGAGCTCACATAATTTTGATCTTTTTCGTAGGATCCTCTAGATTAATCTCCCAACCCTTTTGTTATTAAACCCTACGTCTGGATTCTTCTTTGACAGTTTGTCTGAGTTTTTATTGATGGTTTTTGAAAAGGTATTAGGGAAAACATACTTCTCACGCTCATGATATTCAATGACCCTAGGTCTAGCATCTTGTTTCCCGAATATAGCTTGATCGGGCTCAGCCCTTTCACAGGGTTTTTCACATGAAAATTTTGTCCTGTCACTAGAAGGAACAAGGGGGCTTTCTAGAATAAGCTTATCAACCATAGGAATTTCTACAGGGTTTACTGTAGCAAATCCATTGCAGGTTACAAAAGTATCCTAATCATCACCCTGTAGTTTCAAATGATGGACTAACAACAACCTAATCAGCCCATGGTGGAATAAACTAGAATTCAAACTCTGGCTTTTATATCTCTTAGACATTTTATATAAACTCCTCAATAAGTAAAATGACATGATTAACTGGAAACTGATAAAATGCATTAGCAGTCTTATGTGGTAAAGAAAAATGAGGCCATAGCGACCTTCACATGTAATGAATTGCCTCAACACTGCCAATAAACCATGCCACCTAATCTTCAACAGAGAAATTGGCATACCTTTGTCACAACACTGGATTTTTCAAGAGGTAGCGAACAGACTCCATGACACCTCTTCCAACTTTGAATTTTTAAACCATTTATGGCTGGTGAGGGGAAGGCCCGTTTCCTCGCTCAGAAATTCCTCGATGATTTCTAATTGAACATCACCCACTTTGGCTCGGCATCCATCAAAAGTGAGGGTGAACTCTTGGGTTGCTTGCAAGTTGTAACCCTAGAATTTCTTGAGAAATTCAACCCATCCCTGACTCTTAAGGTCTTCACTCACATCGTCATACAGAAGCAAGGTTTGGGAGCCATTTGGTTCGACACGGACGACAGGGGCCATAAGGGTTCGGATAGGCAGTCACGAAGCTGGCCAGAATTCATTGTGAGCATGAAGGGTTTCAAATACAGAAGAAACCAGAGAAATTACCAAAGGAATAAAACTCACCATTACCCTAGCGCGACCAGAATGAGAGCATAAGGGGTTTGAAGCCACGAAAATTCAGGCATTACGGGTAATGAGTGTTCTGAGTACAGAGCAAAACCCAAGACTCTGGTTTGTGATGATGGATCTGTCGATTCGAACTGACACCTCAAACAGAGTACAGGATATGACTGGGTGTGTTTGAATCTCATCATTGTGTAATGGGTGAAGTTGATTTGCTAAGGTTAGGAGAAGAGGTGTTTTTCGAACCAAAGCATAATGATAATTTAAAATGAAAAATGATTTACCAAGAATTATAAATGAAACAAACCCATAGTCCATTGTCAATCGGTTCTTGGTGTATCATTCAAGTACTCAAGATATAGCTTATAATCCATTATCAACTTAAAACAATTGTTTTATTGATATATGATAAGCTTCAAAGCAAAACAACATTCATTAAAAGATTTGTAAGAACATTTACCCTTCTAGAGACATAAGCCTTAGATATAATTGCAATACAATTATAAGTTTCAATGCTTCATTCATGCTTTCACTCATGAACGAAGCATGAAAACGAAAATAAAATAGGAACAATCGAAACACCCTTTTACAGCCAAAAAGTCACCTTCAAATAGCAATATTTACATGACAAAGCGTAGGCAGCTACAAGAATTATTATTTGTCGCTTTAAAATGTGAAAATCGTGTGGGGCTGCCAACAATGGCGACTTACTGGGAGAAGCAGTTATCTCTGCATTAATGATGAGTTCATGTTAGGACTTCTTAGAATGATTACAGATCAAAAATATCTGAAGGACATCAAGCATTCCAAGGATCATTACACAGTCTAGGTTCAGATATCTTCTTGTTCAAATGAAATCCGGTGACAAATTTTAAAAATGAGAGCAACGAGATTCAAGTCAATGGCTCCTATACTATTAATAGGGCCACTGTTGCCAGCAGACATCCATAGCCTCGACAGGGATTTCAATTAACCCACTATGACACCTTTACCCTGTCCAAGAAATTTCAATTCAAAATGAAGGATGCTTATGACCAATATCAAAATTTATACCTGAGAATTTCCTTGAACCTGACATTGCTTCGTTGTCAACGGGCCTGTTTAGTACCCTGACGAAGTGGTCTTGGCATCATGCATGCATTTACCCACTACCAGTAGACATGTTCAGTATCCCAGCAGGTTTACAAACAATTCCCACAACTCTTGAGAAATTTTTTACAATCTGATATAAATTTAACGATATTCAGAAGAGCGGGGTGATGCTGAAAATTCCAGTCTTTAGAACACTTGTTATTTTTCAGCCTTTAATTTTCTACTTAGTCACCTTCATTATGATATGAAGTTAGTTTCTTGATGAAACCAATTTTTCAAGGACAGGAAGGCATACTTGAGTTGCTTTCTTTAAAATATGGGACAATGTAAAAAGATTTAAAGATGATCGTGTCTGCTCATAATTATAAAGTGAGACCAGGAAGTCTATTTCAAACAAAAAATTTCTTTAGTTAGTCTGTGTTTTAGTAATTCACAGCATTGATTCTCTTGAGAGGACCTTAACAGTTGCTTCATAATGATGCATTCTAGTTCCCCTCCATGAACTAAAAGGTGACACAGACATAAATTTAACCAAAAAGCAGTGAAAACAAACAAGATGAAAATAACTAAAATATGAAAATAAAAATAATTCAAAACAAAAAAATATGTACAAAAGGTGGATTTGGAACTATCACGAAAAATACTTCTTAAGAGATTGGCCATTCACCGGGAAGGTGTCTGGCTGTCCCTCTAAATTATGTAGGTGGAAAGAGTTGGGACCTAGTTTTTCAGCGATTAAGAAGGGCCCCAACCACAGGTTCTGGAATTTGGTATGTTCTCCCTTTCCCTCATGAGGTTTATCCCACTTGAGAACCAGATCTCCTACCTCGAATTTTCTATCTGAAGAAAAGTTTGAATCAAACCAGATTTTCATGATATGTTGATGTTGATCTAGTCTCTCTTTTGCTTGTGCTCTTACTTCCTCTAATTTCAAAAAATAATTAATTCGACTTTCAAGAGGAGGACAATCCTCTTCCTGAAATTTCTGCGATAATTGCAGAGAGGGAAGTAGAACATGAGAAGGGAGAATCACTTCTCTTCCATAGATGAGAAAGAAAGGAGAATTACCAACAGAATTTTTCGGTGTCACCCTATCATCCCATAATTTGTTAGAATGTGTGTTGTGCGAATTTTTGTGGTTTTTGGAAACTGTCCTCTTGATGATTTTGATCAGGTTTTTGTTTGTTGATTCTGCTAAGCCATTTCCTTGGGCGTAATAGCTGGCAAAATATTTTATTTTTATCCCTTTTTACAAATAAAAAACACTCATATCAAGGGATGAAAAGTAGGAATCATTATCAAATACCATACACTCAGGAATATCGAATCGAGTAATGATGTTTGAGTTAAGGAAAGAAATTACCTAACTAGTGTTTACCACTTTTAGTGGTGCAGCCTCGGACCATCTCGTAAAATAATCTGTTGTTGTAATGATGTATTTATGTTGCTGCAAGGAAGTGGGGTTAATCGACCCTATAATGTCAAGACCCCATTGCTGAAAAGGAGAATCTACCGAAACAGGTTGCAAAGGGAATGTGTCCTTATGTACTCGTCCAACGGCCTTTTGGCAGATTATGAATTTATGACATAATGCATGGACATCTTTGAACAACGTGGGCCAATAGTACCCAACTCTTAATACTTTGTGAGCAGTGGTGTCTCCGCTGAAGTGCCCACCAACTTCACCTGCATGCAGTTTAGATAATACTTTCTCTACTTCATCTCTTTCCAAACAACGCATGAGGATGTTATCAAAATTTTTATGAAATAATATGCCATTTACTAGCTGGAAAAGTGCAGATTTTAGTCTTAATGCTCTTCTCTTTTTTGAATCAAGATGGCGAGGAGCAGAACCGTGTGTTAGATAAAACTTAATATCATCAAACCAAGAATTAGCAACAACTTGTGTACAACAGATTTGATTTTGACTATGTTGATTTACAGTTAAGACATTAATTTGACTATGTTTCTCTTCAACTGAATCAGCCACTAGTTTGCACAAACCTTGACCTCTGACAATTTTTGTAGGGTAAATTTCGAGGTCATACTCTTGTAATGATGTCATCCA
>SNQJ01S0004042.1:137611-167208 GCA_010110895.2 Picea sitchensis | reverse complement strand
TCTCCTATATATACCAAGGAGACATTTTCATTTTGAATCATCTTGTACTTGAACATTTAAGTGGGGTAAAAGGAGGTTGCCCCCTCGAAGAGGCTTATTATCTAAAATTATCTCTTTTTCAAGGCGATGAGTACTTTTTCTGAGGATTTTATACGCTATATTGATATTTGGTTCTTAACAGATGTTGTAAGGATGGACAATTTCAAAATTGGCTTGAAAAATACCGTTAGAAAAATGTCTGAAGACATTGCAAGATGATTCCTCCTCTTCAATTGTTTCTTCTTCAACCACATCTTCAGAAATCTCAGGGGGGACTAAGTTATCATGTTCTTCAAGTATAGTATGTATAGCGTATTGTAAGCTTTCAAAATTCAGACCCTCGGGGGTTGGATTCGGTCGGTTTGAGGGAAAAGGTTTTTTTGAAAGGAGGTTTGTAACTTCCTTTGCTTGAAGATGCTTCTTCAGCTAATATCGTCAAGTCTACGACTTGATTCGATAATTTATGAATGACCATTTGTAAAATTAATAAATATAAGGTTTCTAATTGAGTTTTGGTTTGGGGAGGCCTAGGAAGAATTTCTATTTTCTTCTTAGAAGATGGGGTTATTTCTGCTTCATTAATAATATTATCTTTCAAGCTCAAAATATCTTTTTCGATTTGGTTTGCCTCCTCGAAGGCTTCCAGTAACGTTGACTTCTTAGACCTTTTAACCCAAATTGCTACATTATGGTGTAGAGATTTGGTGTAATATGCCACAATAAGGCTTTCTGCAGGCATTGAATCAGTGGGGATTCGATTTTTTAATGTGAGGAACCTTTGGTTAAAATCTTTTACTTTCTCCTTAGGGTTCATCTTTAAGATGGAGAGTTCCATGACCAAGACTTCAGGAGATTTATCATCTCTGAACTTCTCTAGGAAACATGACTCGAATTTGTCCCAAGATACAATGGTGTGAGGTTGTTGGGCGAAATACCATGTAGAGGCATTTCCCTCGGACGTGTAAGGAAAAAGTCTACATACTACATCTTCATGTTCTACATTTCAAAGTCTAATGGATAGCATGAATTTATTTATGTGATCCTCGACGATTTTCTTAGAATATGGATCAAACTTAGGTAACCATTTCTCCGGATGTTTTGGTAAAGGGTGCTAGGGTCCAGGTACAGCCACAACATCTTGATCGAGCCAAGGTATGGCGGGATTGTTTTGATTTTTCATGGGTGTAGGTGGTGTCGAAGGCTGATATGGTTCAGAGGAATAACCGCCTTCATCAGATGACTCTCCTCCTGAAGAGGAAGGGGATGAATGAGGTGGGAAAGGTGGGATACCAGATCCTCTGGCTACAAGAGTAGGGGTGTGGTCAGGATCTGTGGTATTATCTCCTAAGGGATCCACACGTAGACCAACGCCTTCAAGTTGCTCTTGGATATCCAAGAAAACTAAAGGTTGATTGAGAGGCCTACTAGGTTGTCTGATACGGGACAAAGCACTGTGTGTCCTTAAGAGTGAATGACGAACGATTTCTTGTACGTCATCCCCGTGAGGATTTGGTCTTACTGGCTCAACGAGAACCTCAGGATTTTCGTTCGAGGTAGTTTCTGTTTCATAAGTAACGTTGTTGTCTGAGCGACTACATGTTACTACAGGGGAGTGAGTGTGTGGAGGTGGAGTCTTACAACTTCCACGTGACATCAATTGTATTCAGGCCCTCCTTTTAGCGCCATTTGTTGACGGGAAAAAATGATTGTTCGTCAACTGGAAGAACAAGTCTGGTCCGGCGTTGTCTAAATAACCCAAGCCCTTTGGTGTAACTCGTTCCGACAGGTTTAATGGCTCTGTTAGCCAATCTAAAAGTCCTAAAAGAAACAAAATAAAGAAATGAAATAACTAACTAATTACCAATCACTATATATATGTGTACATACGTATAATGTAACGATTGTAGATATATTTAAACGAAAGATTTACTTATCTTACTTATGTACATGATACGCAAACTACAAGTTTTAACATAAACTTACGAAACTCAATGTGAAAAATGATTGCTTCGAGGAAGCAGATAAAGAAAGCACATAAAAATATTTTTTCGTTTTTCCTTTATAAATCTAAACTAATATAAAAAAAGAATACTATGAAACAAAAACGTATGGATAGTCAAAAGTCGAACATACATTCGAGTTTCAGTAATAAGTAAATGACTGAAAAATATAAATGGGCTAACATGTTAGTGATTTAGCAATATGTATCCAAGGATCTGCATGATTAGAGAACGTCCAACTACCATGTCCAAGAGGGAAACCTGCAATGAACCTTGAGATTGTTCTAAATAAATCCAGACCAATGTGTTGGCAATTGAGTTTTAATAACAGAATAGATGGTACAAACAGGTCCTGTGATCTTATGATCGCAAGCGATTACATTAAGATAAATGTGTTTGTAACAACATTGCATCTGATCATTCAACTAAAAATTAAAGAGAAACCATGTCATTTAAGCTTAATGGATGATCACACTGTTAATATATTAAGCATCAAATATGGACGATATTTATAAAAGAATTATCCCAAAACATAACATATTGTGAAGTCTAAAGCTATCAAAAACTATTAGTTTATCAGGATAAACAAAGTATAAATGAAAACACCATTTACAGAAAGCTAAAGCTAAAATGCAAATTGTTGTTCCATTCAAGTTTGTGAATTAATCGTCCACCTTCAGCCCTAGGCTATGATGCCTTCATTATAAAAAATATGAAGTATTTAAAGAGTTCTTGCAAGCTAAACATCCTATCTTGTAAGATAGGATGAGATCTCAAAAGGATCTACAAGTTACAAAAATAGAGGGTCTAAAAAAGCCACTCAATATCAAACTGTATCTCCAAAATTATGAAAGTTTTTGTTTTGATTTACAAAATAAACCAAGAGGAAATGATTGATTAACTAAGTCCAGAAATTCTCGAGCTTATGATATCACCACAAGATACATCATATCCTGAAAGAAAAACGAAATGAAGAAATTAGATATTTATTTAACTAATATTTTCCAAAATTTTACATGAGAATTGACTAGCTACAAAATCTGTTGATTCTATAGCTAGTCTTATTTTAAACAACATAAATCTAACTCAATCCATATTAATTAGAAAAATAACAATAAAAGCACAACTAAGATAAAAACAAATCTTACCTTTCAACTAAATACTAAATTCGAATCATAAAATCTCAAAGTCGATCACTTCTTTGACACACTCAACATTTTTTATTATGACATTTCCAGTCCTTTTCAAACATTTTCCTTGCCTTTGTGCACTGATCTTGAGCTCGCGATTTTCAATTGTTAATGATTCATTTTGAGCCATAAGGGTCTTGATCTTTGCCTGAAGGACGGGTACATCTGTGTAATATTTGCCAATCCAGTGTATGCACACTTCGCACTGTGGAACTAGAACAGTCAGTTGAGGAGACACATGACTGTGTGTCAAAACATTACCACTATCCACCGTGGGATTTTGACTGAGTTTTATTCCTGAAAAATCTGTGTTGTGTTTCAGGCACGGTGGCAGGTTATTTACATAATCGAAAGTCTGACTTAGATCCGGTTTGGAGTAATTTGGGTCTTCACTTGCCAAGAAATTTTCGATCTCAGAATTAGAGCTTTCATGGACCTCGATAGCCCCGATCGAGCTCACATGAGCTTTTGATATATTTCGTAGGCTCCTTGAGATTAATCTTCCAGCCCTTTTGTTATTAAACTGTACATCTAGATTCTTCTTTAACAGTTTGTGTGAGTGTTTATTGATGGTTTTTGCAAAGGTATTAGGGAAAACATACTTCTCATGCTCAGAAGATTCAATGAACCTAGGTCTAGCATCATGTTTCTCGAATATAGCCTGATCGGGCTTAGCCCTTTCACATGGTTTTTCGCATGAAAAATATGGCCTGTCACTTGAAGGAACAGGGGGGCTTTCTAGCATAAGCTTATCAACCACATGAATTTCTACAGGGTTTACTGTAGCAAAGCCATTGTAGGTTACAAAAGTAAACCCAATCTTCACCCTATAGTTTCAAATGATGGACTAACAACAACTTAATCAACCCATGGTGGAATACATTGGAATTCAAACTCTGCCTTTTATATCTCGTAGACATTCTATATAAACTCCTTAATAAGTAAAATGGCATGTTTAACTAGAAACAGATAAAATGCATTAGCAATATTATGTGGTAAAGAAAAATGAGGTTGTAGCAACCTTCACATGTAATGAATTGCCTCAACACTGCCAATAAACCATGCCACCTAATATTCAACAAAGAGATTGGCGTACCTTTGTCATGGCACTGGATTTTTCGAGAGGTAGCGAACAGACTCCATGGCACCTCTTCCAACTTTGAATTTTTAAACCATTTCTGACCGATGAGGGGAAGGCCCTTTGCCTCGCTCAGAAATTCCTCGATGATTTCTAATTGAACATCACCCACATTGGCTCGACATCCATCGAAAGTGAAGGAAAACTCTTGGGCTGCTTGCAAGTTGTAACCCTGGAATTTCTTGAGAAACTCAACCCATCCCTAACTCTTAAGGTATTCACTCGCATCGTCATACAGAAGCAAGGTTTGGGAGCCATTTGGTTCGACACGAATGACAAGGGTCGTAAGGGTTCAGACAGGAAGTCATGAAGGTGACTAGAATTCACTGTGAGCATGAAGGGTTTCAAAAACAGAAGAAACTAGAGCAAATGCCAAAGGAATAAAACTCAACATTACCCTAGCACGACCAGAATGAGAGCATAAGGGGTTTCAAGCCACAAAAATTCGGGCATTATGGGTAATGAGTGTTCTGAGTACAGAGCGAAACCCAAGACTCTGGTTTGTGATGATGGATTTGTCGATTCAAACTGACACCTCAAACAGAGCACATGATACAACTAGGTGTGTTTGAATCTCATCATTGTGTAATGGGTGAAGTTGATTTGCTAAGGTTAGGAGAAGAGGTGTTTTGCAAACCAAAGCATAACGACAATTTAAAATGAAAAATGATTTACCTAGAATTATAAATGAAACAAACCCATAATTCATTGCCAATCGATTCTTGGTGTATCATTCAAGTACTCAAGATATAGCTTATAATCCATGAGCAACTTAAAAAAACTATTTTATTGATATATGATAAGCTTCAAAGCAAAACAACATTCATTAAAAGATTTGTAAGAACATTTACCCTTCTAGAGACATAAGCCTTAGATACAATTGCAATACAATTATAAGTTTCAATGCTTCATTCATGCTTTCACTCATGAACGAAGCATGAAAATGAAAATAAAATAGGAACAATCAAAACACCCTTTTACAGCCGAAAAGTCACCTTCAAATAGAAATATTTACATGACAAAGCGTAGGTAGCTACAGGAATTATTATTTGTCGCTTTAAAAGGTGAAAATTGTGTGGGGCTGCCAACAAGTGTCAAAAGGTCAAGGTTGAGCATAGACACCCAACTGGGTTGCAATAGCCATTACCCATTCTTGAGTGGAAATGGGAAGTTGTAACAATGGATTTCATCACCAAACTGCCCAGAACAGACAAGCAACATGATTCTATCATGGTAATGGTGGATAAGCTTACCAAAGCTGCCCATTTTATTCCAGTAAAGATCACTCACAAGGAAACCAACATTATCGATATTTATATGAGAGAAATTACTCGATTGCATGGTATACCCAAGACAATTGTGTCTGACAGAGATCCAAAATTTACATCAAATTTTTGGAAAGGATTGTTTAAGGGATTTGGAACAAATTTGAATTTTAGCACAACTTATCATCCAGAATCAGATGGACAAACAGAGAGGGTGAATCAAGTGATTGAAGATATGTTGAGGATGTATGTGATGGATAAACCATCAAAATGGGAAGACTACCTACACTTAGTATATTTCTCTTATAACGATGGGTACCAAGCATCTCTAAATATGAGCCCATTTGAGGCATTTTATGGCAGAAGGTGCAACACACCAGTAAGCTAGGACAACCCATCAGATAGAGCAGTGGTTGGACCAGAATTACTCAGGGAAATGGAAGAGAAAATGTTGGAAATAAAACATAATTTAAAGGCTACCCAAGACAGGCAGAAACGTTATGTTGATAATGGAAGAACTCATGGGGAATTTAAAGTGGGTGACCATGTATTCTTGAAAGTAAAGGCCAACAAAAGTTCCATGAAGTTGGGAAATTGTTCAAAGTTGTCATCTTGTTATTGTGATCCATTTGAAATCCTAGAGAGGATTGGGCATGTATCATACATGCTTTCCTTTCCKGCATCAATGTCTATTCATAATGTATTCCATGTATCATTGCTCAAAAAGTATATACATGATGTTAATCATGTCATTGATTGGAATGTGATTCAGGTGGAGCAAGAAGGCATCTTTCAAGTGCATTCGGTGTGCATACTAGACCGGAAGATCAAGAATATCTGTAATCGAGCCATAGAGCTAGTAAAGGTCCAATGGACCTGGTACAGTACTGAAGATGCAACTTGGGAGCACGAGGATGTTATGCGGGCAGAATACCCACATCTTTTTTAGGAATTTTGAAATTTTGGTTGTATGTGTGTATATATTGCACTGAGGGTAATGCATAAATAAGGGGGAGGGGAATGTGATACCCCTAGGCCGAACCCCAACTATAAATGTAAATACAAATGTACTTAGGCTGGTGATTCGGAATACAAAAAAAGACAGTATATCTGTGATATAAATGTGAATATATCCACATGCAAATATTAACTAAAAACACATCATTGCGTGCAGACCACCATGTAAAAGAGTATGGGGGACTAAATTCAAATAGTTAGGAAAAGGGGGATAAATGTTAAGAATAAGGGGCTAAGCTAGAGAGCTTAAGCCAAAAAGGAATATTATATTAATATTCCTTAAAGTATAAGGTATGGATAAAAATTTTATCCTAAGTTCTAAGGATGGGAACAAGTGGGCTAAAGTATCTCTCAACCTGACAAGTGTCAAATTAGGGACATGCATACATGGAATTTGGACTTAGTGCATTTGCCATTTTTTTCCATCATTCCTCCATTTCTTTCACTCACGGATTTGAGCTACCCTTTGTACATCTCTATCACTAGCAGCGTACATGTACCTTACCCAAGCCAATATTGTACCTGTACCCATACTTGTACTTGGTTAACTTAAGATTTGGACTGAGGAAGTAGGTTTCCAGACCTGTGGGATAATGAAGAGGCAGGTTGTCAGGCCCGTGAGAAATTTTCTCTGGGTGAGAGAATTGTTGGCAATTGTTTTCCTGAAGGTGCCAAAATTGCAGCTACAAGGTTCTAAGACTTCTTGTCTCGCCTGTTGTTGAAGCCCGAAAAGGAAATGGGGCAGCCAAAGGACTGTTGAGAAGAGAAGGGGCACATTTCCTAGGGTGGGAAAAGCATGTGGGGAATGAGGCATTGTAGGATGTCAGTTCGAGTTGGCACATGTGAGGGATTTTTTCCTATTGCCTGAGATACATCAGCCTGGTTAAGAATTCCTTTACCCGGGTGGAATTTAGTCCCATCTCGGGGGTGACCCACTGCTGATAGTTCTGAGAAGCGTGATATAAAGTTGGGAGGAACGTGGAAGGTCTACATGCAGTTGGTGGTCTTTATATCAAAGATAAGTGTCAATTATGTGTTAAATTGTGTGTTGCATCATTAATTATCCATTTGTTTTTACGGGTTTTTCCTGTGTATGTTGCATGTGTATTTCCATTATTATTCTATAGAAACCTATGTAATTGCATAGTATTTGTATGTTTAAATTCATATATAGTTCATAAATTTTTCACATGGCATAGCCCAACAGTCAGATGTTGGGGACGCTACATTACAAGTTATAGAACTATGGATTTGTTGTAAACTCTAAAGAATGCATACTAGGGTAATTTTTGAAGACCTGTGTTTCCATAGGCTAGTTGTTATTTATTTCTTTAAGAATAATATCAAAGATTACACTAAAACCCTTTTATTTTTTTGAAAATTCTATGTAAATAATAATAGCAATAATTTATAAAATTTATATAAAAAATTGAATCAAATGAGGGTAAATTTTATATGAATAGAATGAAGTTACATAACTCAAATTTCTACCTTGTAGATTTGTATGTAACCTACGACAATCTCTTGCAAATTCAGCTCCTCAGAAAAATATGTCCACTCCAATGTCTTCCCTAGTAAATCTCTCTCATACAAGTCTCCCCTCTAACTTTTGGAAAAATTATATAATAGGGACTGGGGTTATTTTTTATAAATTGTTTTTTACAAAATGAAATCCCTGCTCATTTTTTGCTTGATATATTGATGATCAACATGCACGTTATTTTTTTTTCAATATGGATTATGGTGCACTTTACAAACTCAAGCGCACTAGTGTGCTATGTTGACATAAATGCATTGATTAAACAATGTACAAAGAAAATAAAAGTGAAAACCTCCATAATTAAAAATCTGCAAATATTTTCCTTTGCAGAGGTTAGTTATCGGTGTGTAGCATAATTTTTCACATTGGTACATTTAGAATAACAATACGCATTGGTGTGGTATAAGTGAATGATGCACTTGAGTTCCTAAAAATACCTTCAAAGATCCGTTTGAAGTTAGAATGTTACATGCTTCCCAAACTGTCTTTTAAGAATGTAGACACATTGATTATGATTTTCGTTCAAACATAGGAAAAAAAGGGTGATAATATCAAATGGTCAATTCTTCAAATTCCATCTCATTCCATATTGTTCCAAGTTCATCAATTTCTCCCTTGCCATTTGTAGTAAGTCCATAGTTTATCTCATTGAATTTGTAGTAAGATCCTGATTTGGGTTTGACTTTGGATGAGAAAGATATTCCACTAGTCCAAAAACATCACAATCTCTTATCAAGAGCAGGATTCCATAGAGAGATGGTAAAAAAAAATGGAGAGCCACTTCACCCCACCAATTGTAAGACCATGCATCTCACATCCTGGGCCAATGGTACTTCATCATGAGCTGGATCTCTTTTATGACACCCCAATTGTATGTGGTTGTTCAAAATGTAAAGGGTTGAAGGTGAACCCTCAACGTGTCACACTATCCCATTATATTAATGATTGACTACCCAAAGTTGATGGTATAATACCTCCCACTTCGGCCAAGGATCTAATCGGGGATATAGGAAAGACATAGAAACACTTACATATGCTCTTGTTTTTAAAAGAATCCAAATCAACCATGTTTCATCCTAAATTAACCAACCTGTGTTCTTCTATTTAGTATACTAAGAGATCTAGTGAGCCAAAGTATGATATCAATACTACCCAAAACATCTCTACTAGGATATTAAAAAACTTGCATGAGTTGAGACAAAAAGTGTCCAAGCACACTCTAAGTTTGGTTCACTTGTCAAAGGGTAGGGATGAATTCTCTTCTCATATCCATCTACAATCTAAATATCAAACCTATTGCAACCATGCTTTATACGATGCTTGGCCATCTTCCCTACATGTTCCCGATGTTGGGACAAAATTCTCCTTTTGTGGTAATAATTACATGATTTCGAAGTCTAAAATAGATGTTGCAAATCTTGGGTTATTTACTTGAATATTGTCAAATACGAAAATAATTTTTAAATACTTGAATTTTTTAAATACAAACATAAGTCGATCTGATTACTTGAATATCGTTAAATACAAACACAAGTTTTTTATGTATATCATGTGCATGAACAATTATGCTTTGAGAAATTTTAATGGGAAGAACCTATTATATATTGATGGTCATCTAGACACTCATGGGAACATTCTAGGGTTCATAAATAGTTGTAGGTGCTCATTGTTTGGTGCAAATTGTTTATTTGAGGAGAACTCATATAACAAAGAGTTCTTTATGAAAAGGAAGGCATATAGATTAGTTGTTGTGCATGGAATACACAATTTGTCTCATAGTGATGTGTTGTTAATAAAATATAACTTTAATAAACCACCAACCATTCATCAAAGGCAACTTTCCTTGGGACTAAATTTAGATGTCCCTTTGGGGAGTAAGAAAAATGTCTTTGAGTAATTGTATTTTCGGATTTTCAATGGAAGTAATGTAAATGTATTGCTTAATCAACGATTATTTTATAAAGTGGTTGGTTGCATGTGTGTTAATGGGAAAAAAATCCATGATTCTAATAATTTTTTGGTCTAATGTTTGGACATACTAAATGCATTATGTTTACTAATATCCTCAATTTAATTTTTAATATTTTTTAAATTAATATTTTGGTGATAAGAAACCCATATATCATCTACCATGGCACCCCACTATGATGTCAAATCAAGAGAAGGTTGTTAAATGATAAAAACTTGGAGAGGAAGTATACCAACCATGGTTGAATCAACCACCTATTCTATTCTCACTATGCTCTCAATCACCAATTCAAAACATCTATAGTAACATAGGCTCTTCACATATTGGGGACAAGGATAATAATATAGAGGTAGATATGAATGATTTTTTATGGGATACCCATGCCATGGAGGGAATGTTGTTACATGCATTCCAACAAAATGAGCTAGGGGGCGATGCTCATATCACCAAAACCTTCCTCTAAAGCCTGAAATCCACTTCTACCACCCCTCTCTTTGGACACAAGTCGAGGTCTACCCAACTAGGGAAAACAATGTTACTATAAAACTTGAAAGAAATGTATGTCATGTCAAAAACGTCTTTCTCTATAGTACTAAGATAATTAACCATTAAATCCCCTACATTTTAATGGATCTTGTCACACATTCGGCAATGAAAAATGAGTTCATGCATGTTTTATGACAATGTGCATTTCTATCATTCACTTATTGTAGGTTACTCAAATATAAGGTACTTCTAAGTGACAATGTCATCCTCGGTAGCTATGAAAGGGTAAAGCAATTGTTGAAAAATTTAGGTATTGAGTATATATCATATCACACTTGTCCAAATGAATGAATTCTATATAGAGGTGAATACAAGGACAAAGAGATATGTCCAGAATGTGTACATGACAGGAATTAGAAATCAAAAAATAAGGTCAAGGAACGTGGGTCCAAATCATAAGATATTGAGGTACATGCCTATAATCCCAAGGATTAAAAGACTCTTTCATTACAAATAATTAGCCATGTTGTAGGGGTGGCATGCATCATAGAGAAGTGAGCCAAGAGTTATGAAAATCCCAACATATTCAATAGCCATGAAGCATATAGAGGATACATGGCCTAAAAAATTCAAGGATGAAGTATGAAGCTTTTGATTGAGCATAACCATGGATGGAATTAACCCATATTCCCTCAAAAATATCAAATATTCCATTTGGTCAGTGGTAATGATCAATAACATTATCCCCCCATGGTTTTTCATAAAGAATGAACATCATATGTCATCTCTTATAGCCTCTGGTAGAAGACAAGTGAAGAGAATGGATGTATACCTCCAACAATTGATCTATGAATCAAAGAAATTATGGTAAGGTACATGTATACGATGTATCAAGACACATCCCAATAGATAGGTATTTTATATTGTATTGCATATTTGCATACACCACACATGATTATTCAAGACTAGTATTTTGATTTAGTAAGCATGTTGATTGATTTGTTTATATTTGTGATGCAATTTGACATACTTAATTTGGTGCAGTTGTCTTATTTGATGCTAATGTGTTTCATATACCATAACATCATAGGTCTTGTAACAAAATGGTATCATGGATGTAAACGTTTTGAGACCTTCTATAAAGGCTAGGTGGTCTAACCACCTACGAAATTCAATGTACGATTGCTTGAGGGTATTCTTTCCAAAAGACCACCCTTATAGGAGAGTATGATCTTCTTTCTATCGTAAACCAGAGACAACCCAGAGACCTAATATATAGTCTCTATTATCCCCATTTTATGGGATAACTAAGGACATGATGTCTTGAGGCCCTCAATTTGCAGACAAGGGGTATCGAGAGACATCTTGACCAATAGTGTCCACTTGCACAGATGGAGACCCATCTCACCACCACAGCTCTAGGTTGATCATGATGGTATCCACCACATCAGATGGCCTCTGAAATACATTGGTCCATGCTCCATGAGGTAGAATTCAGGTATTATCTTGACTGTCATTTCAATATTTGAGGCATTTGACTTTGTTACATCTATTATTGCTTTTGATTATGTGGCATTTTCTTGGACAGTATGCTCTTTTACATGTTTCACCTTGGTGGTTGACATTGTGCCCTAGTAAGTGGGTCACCCTTAGGGATAGGTATGCTACTGGGAGGTCCTTTTGATGATTTATTTTTAAATTCCCAACCATACTTGCCACTTTCCACACTTCATCCCCTCATTTACGCACCTTTTGGGTTTTTCAGGTGTACTGACCCAAAAAGGGGTTGTCCCTCACTTCATGGAAAGAAGGAGTTGAAGGCACAGAGGCTTGTGGCTGGAAAAAGATAAAATCCTAATTATAAACCTTCCAGATGCTCACCCAAAGAGGTCTTGAGAGAAATTAAAATATTCTCCTAAAAACCAAAAGACTTGCAAAATAAAAATAGCATTATATAAATGTCCCCACTTGTTGAGGTGTGTACACTCATGCGGTGTCCCTTTATTTCCTTTCATATGGAACTTTGTGTACCTCTAGCTTCAAGTGGCCTTGTCTTACTTCCCCCCAAGCTAATTGATTCACCAATATGGAGTACAAGAGGTTTTGGACTATTAATTAATTAATGGAAATCAATGGGCTTGGAAAAAGGATGCATTGAAAACGAAGGTGCAGCACACCCTCTACAAAAGCACCCATAAGTGAGACACTACAACCCCTTATATGTCATGAACCCCATGTCCAAAAATCTTCCCCTCATCCAAAACACATCATCCACATGACTTAGCAGGAGGTCCCCTCGGGAAACACCCCTAAACTTAAGGGACAATTCACCCAATAGGTCATTTTGTCAACCCTCCCATACTGAAAATTTGTAAATTGCATAGGGTCTTTGAGCATTAGTTTATTTTTATGAATTAATTTGGATGTACATGCTTAGATGTATCTTTTATTGATTTGATTTACTCATCATGATGCTTTGACTTGAGATTCTTGGAGGGAGTATCCATTTGTCTTTGCACGACCCAATTGGTGGACAGTTTTGGAGGAACAAGCCTAGCTTGGGCTTCCATGGTGACTTCAAGCCCACAGGTTGGATGCCAAAGGACCACATGATGGATCAAGGATACTTGCCTTTTGAGGCCTAGAGGACACCTTGGAGGACCTTTCCTACCCCTCACATGCCAAACAATTTACTTGGAGAAGCCAAAAATGTTGATACTGAGAGGGGGGTGAATCAGTATCAAGTACAATTTAAAAACCTTTTTCAACTTATACTTAAACCATTCAATTATATCCAATGAGCAATGAACAATAGTATAAGAGTTACACCATGCACGATATATGAGAAATAATCAATAGTTTTTGTTCAAGGGAAGTAATGAATTCCAAAGGTAGCTACATCTTCCAAATGTAGAGGGAGTGATAAACCTCCAAGAGGAAGATGAAATCCTCCACTATCAAGAGAGAGTTGAACTCTCCATCCTTTCCCCTTCCTTCTACCCAAGAATATATGAGAGATAATAAAACTTTGCATTAAATCATCACCATCAACCAATCATCACATAGAACCTTATAATGCTTCTTGAGACTTCTTCAATTTATGCAATTCTTCAATTCTTGGAGTACTCTGATTCTATAGATAATATTACTCAATGTATTCTCTGAAACTCCTCCAATTTTCACTCCTTGAATCCTCCCCAAAAAGAGGTTATAGAAAGAATGGTAGGAGCTTTATTCAATTGGTCTATTGGAGAGACCCAACATGCAGCCTTACCCCACACTCAATGTTACAACATCGATTACAGGCACAAAACACAGAAACTAAAGTCTTGTACTATTCCAGTAGTGGTCCCACTTAATTTGGATTATGTATGAAAATTTATGATTGTTTTACCCTAGTAACTTACATGTTGTGAGCTAGCCGGGGATGATCCTGAGCCCTATCTTCCACAAAGTGTATCTCCATAATTATAGAGAATCCAAGGTAATTTTTACTGGAGGTACCTTGATATGTCTTCTCAATACCATGGATATTTCTGCATCTGAATCATTCTAGAAAAATTTATAGCAAAATGGTGGATGACTGGGAATAACATGCCTTAGAACACATCATAAAAGACTTCATCCTCCCCTTTAAATCCGACCTTCTTTTTACTTCTTATTTCCTCTTAAATTGAGATTATATCAAATGAATGTATAATGATGTTTGTTGATACCATTTATGTAGCCTCTTTAACATTAGAGGTCGATGACACTTTTATTTTTATGAATTCTTTCTTTAATGTTCCCTCTTGAGGCCTACATGCTTCCTTCATGAAATTCACTTGCATCATCTTCAAAATTCATTTCCTCCTCAACCATGAGGATCCCGTGACATGCCACATACCTTGAAACAACATGATGTATACTATCCATTCCTTGGTGTTGTATAATAATGCACATGCATTATCCTTCATGTCCAAATACGTTTATCAATCTTGCAGTCAAAACCCATGACTAGGGTTTGACATCAATGACAACAATAATCTTCCAACAAATCTCCCCTTTGTCATTGGTATTGGAAACCCTCATGCTCCCCTATCATCATGATCCCAATTCTCTCCCCCTTGACATCAATGGAAAAGGTTAGAGATGCTCCCCACGAGTTTAATGGGAAATGTAACTCTCTTCTTTGTTGCTTTCCCCACAGACATATGGCACTCAATAATACTTCATCCTTGTTTTGGTCTTTGGGACTTTTCTTCCTTAGAATCCTTTTGTGTGGCTTACATCTTCTCTCTCTCTTTCTTCATGCTAGGATGTATATGTTATTAGGTCTTCTTGTTGCCGTTGCAACCAATCTTCCTGATTTATTTTCTCGATTTTACATTTTGGAATCAAAGCGTAGAGTCTATCCTTGATCACACATTTTACTAACAACTTGGAGGTAGATTATGGATTCAAGTCTTCCAGCAATACAGGACATTCTTTGCTTTTTACATTTTTTTTCTTAAGCTCTACTACACCTTCTCCAAGTATTTTGGTAGATAGTCATCTCCAAATGCAACATTACCACCCTTTCTCTTCAATTTGATGAATTTTTCTTGATCCCAGTCATATGTGAAGAACATCCATTGTCCTATGTACCATTCATATTCTTCTTTGCATTCTTCAGCAGTCGATGTTATTTGATAATCTTCATTGTTTGAAATCTCTTCCTTCTCCATATTGTGGATTTGGCATAGGGGACATCTTCATTCATATATCTGCAATCCTGTGCTTTGTGACCAAGATAATTACATTTGTAGCATGAAATGTTTTTGTCCATCAATGGGAAAAATGAATTATAACTTATGTTAACAAATCCATGAGATTATTTCCATATCTTCTATTTACACCATTCATGTTTCTTTAGTATGTGTTCCTTTAATTGGTCTGAAATTAATTGCCTTATGTCAAAATTTTGCAAGTATATTAATGACCAAGAAAGAAATTTTGATATCTTGGATTAAGTGGGCTTCTTTATGATGTAGTCCATCTAGGTTCATGATTTATTATTTTGTAGTTTCCTTCATGCTGATTGAGGCTTCTTTGATTCTTGAAGGTAGGAGGTCTTCTTGGATATTCATCTCTTTGTAATCATTCCTTCTTTCTGTATCCTAGTCCACTTCTCATCAATTATGCGTATCCTCTTTCTTCAACCTTATTTTGGCATTTGCATCTTCTTTGTATGAAGTTTCACCCATGCATCCAAGATGTGTTAAGTCTTTTAGCACTTGAGAGTTTCATAGCTCTTCCTCAGTGAGACAACTTCTTGTTCAAGTTTCTCACAATCTTCTTCTTTCTTCATTTGGACATTCCTAAATTCTCTATTCTTCTTTCTTCTTGAGTGAATTGAAATGGTTTCTTCTCTTAGTTTCTCAAGATTCTTCTAATTGTTTCTTCAAGATTACAATATCTTCACAACTAGCCAATTCAATTCTTAGTTTTCTTTACGTGTCTGAGCTTGCTATTTCAATCTCAACGTGCTGAATTTGCGTTTTAAGATTCTCATCTTCTTGTTGAATAATTTTTTTTTCTTCGCAGTTCTTCTTCATTATCATTTCTTTCAATCCTTGGATGAGGGACATTTCAAATTCAACATGACCTACTCCTTGAGAATTAAAACAAAGGCCCGGCCTCTATTTTTCTTCTTTGAAATGTGAGATGTTGTAATTTGCTTCTTCTTCTTCTTCTTATTCTTCTATGTCTTCCCTTACATAAGGTGTTAGCTTGTCCCAAATATCTTTGATGATGCATGATCCCACCTTGGATTTCAGCTGAATCTGTCGAATCCATCCGAGGGATGGTATCTATTGCCAATTTGTTGTTCCTTTTCTTCATACATTTTGTCGTCTTTGATTTCTTTGGTAAGATGACCTGAAAATAACATACCATAGAACACATCACCAAAGACTTCATCCTCCTTGAAATCTGACCTTATTTTACTTCTTGTTTCCTCTCTCTGAAATTTGACTATCAAATGAATGTATAATGATGTTTATTTATACTATTTATGTCACTTCAGCAGCACCTTTTTCTTTGTATGAAGTTTCACCCATGCATCCAAGATGTGTTAAGTCTTTTGGCACTTGAGAGTTTCTTAAGCTCTTCCTCAATGAGACAACTTCTTGTTCAAGTTTCTCACAATCTTCTTCTTTCTTCTTCATTTGGACATTCCTAAATTCTCCTATTCTTCTTTCTTCTTCGAGTAGATTTTTCAAGGAAATGGTTTCTTCTCTTAGTTTCTCAAATTCTTCTAATTGTTTCTTCAAGATTACAACTATCTTTTCACAACTACCCAATTCAATTCTTAGTTTTCTTTGCGTGTCTTTGAGCTTGCTATTTTCAATCTCAACATGCTTCAATTTTTTAAGATTCTCATCTTCTTGTTGAATAATTTTTTCTTCATGATTTACTTCTTCTTCAGTGTCATTTCTTTCAATCCTTGGATGAGGACATTCAAATTCAACATGACCTACTCCTTCAGAATTAAAGCAAAAGAACTGACCTCTATTTTCTTCTTTGAAATGTGAGATGTTGTAATTTGCTTCAACTTCTTCTTCTTCTTATTCTTCTATGTCTTCCCTTACATAAAGGTCGTGTAGCTTTTCCCAAATATCTTTTGATGATGCACATGATCCCACCTTGGATTTCACTGAATCTGTCAATCCATCCAGGATGGTATCTATTGCCAATTTGTTGTTCCTTTTTTCTTCCTTCTGAGCTGTCGTCTTTGATTTCTTTGGTAAGATGACCTGAAAATAACATACCTTAGAACACATCACCAAAAGACTTCATCCTCCCTTGAAATACGACCTTATTTTACTTCTTGTTTCCTCTGAAATTTGACTATCAAATGAATGTATAATGATGTTTATTTATACTATTTATGTCACTTCCTTTTAACATTAGGGCCGACCTGACACTTTCTTATTTTGTAATTCTTTTCGTTAATTATCTTCATGGCCTACATGTACTTCCTTCTTCAATTCACTTTGTCATCTTCAAAAATTCATTTCTCCTCAACCATGAGGATCCGCGTGATGTGCCACATACCACCAGAAACAACATGATGTATACTATCCATTCATGGGTGCTCTATATGCATGTGCATTGTCCTTCATGTCCAAATACCTTTATCAATCTTGCGGTCCAAAACCCATGACTAGGGTTGACATCAATGACAACGACCAATCTTTCAACAAAAACGTCATTTCCTTGAGGCTTAATGTCATAGAGGGGCTAGGGTTTGTTGGTGATGGAGGTTCTACTTGACACTCTGCATGACTTAGTAGGAGGAGGCTATAACGCATGAGAGGGAGGCTCTATGAGCCCAAAATATTTAAACTTACTCCTCCAACAACTTTCTTATAGAGTCAAAACATCACCCTTAGAGGGTGATGTCATGTTTTAGGGTTTTCTTTCATGTGGAAAAGTAAAAATTAAATAACATTATTTGTGTAAAGGGGAAAAATAAGGGTTGTTTCGCCCTTATTTTGTGTTTACCCTAATTTATGTTGACAAACAATGTTTAAGACATTTTGTATAAGTAGATATCATTTGAATCTCATTTCATAACATAACTCTCCCATTGTGAGAAGTACTTGGCTAAAACATTTCGCTATTCTTGGGAATTTTCTCTCTCCTTTGCACTTGTTATGGTTTTCTTTTCTATTGGTGGAAAGAAGTGGTGTGCTACCTCTTGTGGAGTATTTCTCTTGCATATTGATGGATAACTCTTGGTAAAGTATAAGTTTATATTGTTAATTCTTGCTCTAGGTGAAGGGTTTTAACTTGTTATGGTCCCTTTTTCTTGGTTGCAAGATTAAGTAGTTGGATTTCTTGGGGAGTATAAGGGTATACAACCTCACTAAGCCCATGAATATTTGTCTTGGAAATAATTTGTTGCTTAAGGTAGTGCTAGTAAAATAAAAGGGATTACACCCTCCTAGCACTTTCTAGTTAGATTTACTTTCCTTGGGGAGAAAAAGGGTTTAACCCCCAAGGAAGTAGTATAGTTAACTAATTCTTTGACTCTGTAAACCAATAGTTACAGTACTAATCATTTTCAATTTACATTGGTGTTGGCACAGGAGCAGACCTAGGGTTCAACGCTCAAGAGTGCACCAACAAAGCCCTAACTATTGGCCCTTTCGGCAGCACCTGCAAAGTAGATGAATTCTCACCCGAGGTAGAGGCAGGGGTGGTTGCAAGACTCAGGTGTTTGCAACCTTAGCTAGGACACAAATCTGAGATTATCTTTATTACAGTGCACTTAGCAACAGTTATTACTTAGCATACATTCATTAATATACTTCGCAGCAGGCATAGAGAATCGCAGTGAATACTTATACTAAGAATGATTCAGTACTTATCCACAGAAATATAGGTTAGATTCAATAGATCAAGCACTAAGCATCTCATATATCAGATCTAATGTTCATTCAGTCATCAACAGCACAAAGCATAACTAGGTCTACTTAATCACATCAATCACTTAGCCAAGAAAGAGATAAATACATAAGAGCGAAGCACAAAACACTATACACACAGTTACCGTGGTTCACCCCCACCCTAGGGCTACGTCCACAAAGTCTTCTTTATATTATCTTGGTCAAGCAGTTACATCACAGAGCTCTAATTAACCTTACTTTGCACAGGACATAAGATATGCGCATCTCACTAGATACTTCTTCCTTTCTCTTCAGCATCAAACTATAACAACCTGCACTTAGCTCTCCGATCTCATGCACAGAGCACTCTAGGATACAACCGATCACACAGATCCAATTACTAGCACTAAGCTTCCATTCATACATCACATAGATGTACTACATTACTATCTCCTCCTATCTTACTATCTACATTGCCTATTTATAGATTAAAAAATGGGCCTAAACGTGGGTAAACCCATGGGCCGACATCCCTTTCCCATTACATCAACCCAAAACCCTAAAATGGACCTCAAAATAGGTCTTGCTTCCTTATTTTCTGCTTCGCATTGCGCTCCTTCCTTGGCAATTTGTCGCAGTCCCAAAAGTGGTCAAGTATGACCAAGTACTCTTAAACTTGGTCAAGGGCCAACAGGCCCCCAACACTCACCTATGACTCATCCCGAGTCACTCAGATCTGACCAATTTCGCTTCGAACGCCTCGAGCGACTTCGACATGCTGCAGTGCGACAACCTCTTGTTCAGTAAATTCTTGGATTACTGTGTCATTGAGTTGTCCTTCCAGGCGTTGTTCTGCAGTGATGACACCCTATTTGAGTTCATATATCTAGCTTTAAAGTTCGATGAACAGTTGGCATGCCTTCTCTTCTAGTGGTTGCAGTCGTTGAGAGACGTCCATTACTTTACTTTCCAGTGTGTGTACATGTTTTTGGGTTGTGCGTTGCTCTGCAAACCTCTTCATTCTTTCGATTGGGGTCATGGACTTCAGCTGTTCTTGTAGCACATCTGCACGCTGCTTTGCTTCGTGGAGTTGTGCCTCCAATGTCTGCAATTCTGGATTCTCTGCGAGGGTTTCATATGTCTGGGCGCTTTTGGTGCTTAGTTGCCTACATTCCGAAGCCAAATTTTTTAATCAGTCGACTACGCTTCGATCAGTGGCCTCTCTTAGATCTCTTATCTCTTGGGGTGTCTCAGGCATGGTGCAGAGCTCCAGGTCCGTGATGCGCTATTGAATTTGTTGGATTACTGCTTCTAGTTGGGTCACCTRTTGTGGAAGACGATCTTCCATCTTCACTTCTATGATCGTCACAGAGTCCAGTGCCTTGTGAACTCTTTCTTGTGTTTCAAGTTGCTCTGCTAGCAACTGGTCCTTGCTCTGCTCTAACTGGGCTTTTTCCTCCTCCCATTTGGATTGTAAGTCAAGCTTCTCCTATTCTATTTTTCTCCATTGCTCTTCATGTGCGCTCTGTGCTTGCGCCAAAGCCTGGGTGGCTTTTGYTATGTCTTCTTRAGCTTGTTGAAGGCGAGATTCRAATTTCTCAGTGATCTGGCGTAACTGTGTGGGCTCATCACCTGTTCCTGATATTTCCATTGTTAATGGCACCGTCGAAACTGCTTGGCTAGACTTAAGTGCCTGCTGCACTTCTTTGAATTCGCCCGTGATCCGGCGAAATAGTTCCTCCTGCTTTGCTTCCTTCTTTTCCGCTAGCTCTAATGAAACATCATTCAACGTGGCAATTAAGAAGTAAAAATCATCTGGGGTAAGCGTACTCTTAAGAGTGGTCTGGGTGGCCTTAGTTTTCTTTATGGATGAGATCCTTGGTGGGGTAATCTTCCTTTTTCTTGGAGGGATCTGCCTCATCCCTAGGCAGGGTAACTTTGCCTTTGCTCTGTTCAACCTTTGTGCCCCCTAGTTCTTCATCATCACCTCCCTTCGTAGGTGAGAGCGAAGCAGTCTTCGTGGATGTGTTATGGATATCTTGAACTTCCACCTCCTTCTTAGTCTTACACGGTCCTGGTGTATCTGGCATAGCTTTAGGGCTATCTACATCGGACATCTCTGCAGGGGTCTGCTGCAACAAGGAGGTCTATCGACCATTCCTTGGTAATATCCTCCAGGTCATCTTCTGTCAGCTTGTAACATGACTGGATTTATTTTTTGTGCTCATCTGTGTGCGATGTGATGTAGGTGAAGTGACGATCTGTGTTGAATTTCATCAAAGGTCGAAACCTATGAAGAGTGTTGGGTGTAATGCGCAGTGTAGACTGAATGGAATTCCTCAACTGAGTGTAGTACGCATGGAATATGGCATTGGACTGACACTATTTGTTCATGTTGCTAGAGTACCACAGCGTACAGAACTTCGCGGCCAGAGGTTCGAAGGATTTGATCTCCAGAAACGTGGCTCCCTCGGGCAGTTCCCACGTGATAAAGTCGATGAGTATGAGCAACCAACTAAAGTGGAACTCATACCCTTGGTCCTGTTCTTGTCTACAGTCAAGCTCTAGCTAATTTATAAGGTATTTCACCCAGTTCATTTGTAGTCCCTCCGTGCACTTCCCTGCGAGGTCAACTACAAATCCGGTCACCTGTGTAGGTCTGTTTTTTTCGGACTAACTTGCCTGCGATCAGCTGGCAACCAAAGCGTACTGTTGCATTATCAATGGAGGCTACCTTGTAACCTCGCATGCCTTTCTCCTAATTGCCATATGTGTCTTTTATTCGTTGAGTGAGAGCACGATCTGTGGTCTTTCTAGGGTAAAAGTCCTACAAGTCAGGGCCCTGTATGCTTAGCCCAATGATCTGATTGATCAGAATCAGATACACGGTGATGCATCAGTCCAACCATAGGTATCCTCCGTGGTAGCAGGACATAACATTTGAACACATGCATTTACTTCCTGATGCCTCCCGAAATGTGGAATCTTCATTACGTTAAGGAGGGTTGACTGTGCAAGGTTATGGGTCCATTGTTGTAGTACAATCTTGGGTTTATTTCCTTTTGTAATAGTCAAATACTTGTGTGGGGCTAGCATACTGTATACCTTGCGATCTCCAAGGTTAAAATCACTGAATTTCAGCGTGGTGAGCTTCTCCTGGTCAACATGAACTACACGCACCCCTTTCGGGAGGTACGCAGTGACTACAACATAGTCAAAGTCTCTGGGTACAAAGTCTCGATTCACTGGTCCGCTTAGTGGTGGGATATATTTAGGCAAGATGCTTGGGATCATCTTCACAATGGCGAAGTTGTTTCCTAGCTTAGATTGTATTTCTGAAGGCGGTCGGGATGGTCCTGCTTGAGAAGTGGAGGGGGAAGATGGTAGTATGCCCGAGGACAATGCCTGTACACCTATAGACATTCTGTGTTCTAACATGACTTTCTCAGCCATTAAATCAATTAGAACTTCTTCAACAATTTTCTCAGCAGTGCTGAGCTCGTTCGACATACAAACTTGGGTCAGTTGGCTCAGGTGCAAAAGGAATTCAGAGACAACAGCGAATAGTAAGAAAATGATCTCAGGGTAAGTAAATCTAAGGGTTTGCGCGCAAATTCTCAGTCAGAAAAAATTATTCTTGGTGCGTGGTTCGACAAGTTAAGTAGGCAATCTCAGCAACGGTCAGCGTGCAATAGACATGGGGCCTTCATTAACTATGTTCTATATGTTCTGGTGCTATCCAACGGTCTAGTGGTAACCCATAACTGCTTTTCGATTCATTCGGAGTGGCAGTCGAACAGGTATATCGGTTCCAACGGTTATATTGCTTCATCATGGCGAAGTATTCTATGTCGTTGTTCTGATATCTTGGCGAAGCTCCCATTCTGCAATTTTTCTTGCTACTAAGTGTCCTTTAGAACCTCTTGTAACCTTATAGTATTAGCCCTTTACTTTCTTAACTTCCTAGCCTTCTTCCCAGTGAGTTTCATCTCAGTAATGCTTTTACCATTCTTATGTTTATCTTATGTCGTCTTAGTTACTTCACGCTGTGGAAAATTTGTCTTAGGGTTCCTTGATAATACTTCTTCTGTATCAAAAATAGGTAACTCGATCTTCTGCGGATCCTCAAGTGTTCTCTTAGCTTCGACATCGGAGGTACTAATATTAAATATTTGTGATCTGCTCTTCTGTTCTTCAATCAAGTGTGTGATCCTTCTGGTCATAAAGTCTTTTAACTCATGCTTCTTCTATTCAAAAACTTTCTCTTCTTCTCTTCATCTGGCTTGTTCTCTATCAATCAAGGGTTTTCCTATGAGCATGGTAAACGGGGCGCTATCTTCAAAAAATTTAATGATCTCAAAGTCTTCCTTTGTCAAAGTCTTCCTCTAAAGAAACTTGTTCCTCCTAGGGAAGGGATCATGGCAGGCTTCCCTATAGCTTCTGAAGTTCTTTCTAGCATAATGTTCACTTGCGCTTCTTCATCAAGAGTATAGTCAATGTCAAAATCCCCTATTCTTTCTTCGATTTTCTCCTTTTCTTTGAATATCTCTGATAGCCTAACATGTTGGTGGTCATTCAAGGTATCTTTCATCTGTAGCAATATCTTTTATGATTCTTTCTGGGTTTCTACTATAATCTTGGTCTCTTGATTATAGTTGTCTTGTTTTCTTGTTCCATATTCAGCTTCTCAAGCCTAGAAATCATTCTAGGGAAATCCAATACTTCATGGTCCATAGCCTTACAACATAGGCAACGAGGTCTTCTCCCAGGCCATTCTTTAGCAAGATGTCCCGGTTGTCTACAACTATAACAGAGGGTTAATCTTCTTGTCCATTTAGATGTTCCCCAACTCCTTCTGTAATACGCACCAGGATCATGGTGGCTAGCCTGCAAAAAAACAATTCTAGGATCATACATCCACTTGTTAGTCCAGACATTCTTTCGATGCATAGGTATAACATATCTATCACTATACTTATCAGATCTATTCATATCAAGCTTTCTTTCATCTATTAATGCCCCAGTTTTGAAGCTAGGACGGAATCTATCAAACATACCTAGATCCATGCTTTAGAAACAAAAAATTTCACTTATCTTACTTCTGCAGAGCACAAAGCTTCCAGATCTAAGATCTTTAACTATTCTTACCTTTATCAAGGCATAGAGATTACAAATATTACCTTTTCTTTCACAAATATGACTTCTTTTCTTCAGATATGACCTCTCTTTCTTCAGATCTGACCTCTTTTCTTGGCACAAAGCTTCACAGGTCAAACATAACACTGCGCACTAGAGCAATAGATCTACACACAGAGCTTATTTCACGCAAAGTTTCTTCTTATTCAATTCCCAACAATCACAGTTCCAGGTCCCGGCATCGGAACCATTTGTTGGCACAGGAGAAGACCCAAGGTTCAATGCTCAAGAGCGCACCAACAAATCCCTAACTACCGGCCCTTTCGGCAACACCTGCGAAGTATATGAAGTCTCACCCGAGGTAGAGGCAGGGATGGTTACAAGACTCAGGTGTATGCAACCTTAGCTGGGACACGGATTTGTTATTATATTTCTTACAATGCACTTAGCAACAGTTATTCCTTAACATACATTCATTAATATACTTTGCAGCAGGCACAAAGAATCGTAGTGAATACTTATACTAAGAATGATTCAATACTTATCCACAGAAATATAGGTTAGATTCAACAGATCAAGCACTAAGCTTCTCATATATTAGATCTAATGTTCATTCATTCATCAACAACACATAGCATAACTAGGTCTACTTAATCACATCAAGCACTTAGCCAATAAAGAGATAAATACATAAGAGCAAAGCAAAAAACACTATACACACAGTTATCGTGGTTCACCCCCACCCTGGGGCTATGTCCACAAAGTCTTCTTTATATTATCTTGTTCAAACAGTTACAGCACAGAGCTTTAATGACCCTTACTTTGCATAGGATAGAAGATCTACGCAGCTCGTTAGATCCTTCTTCCTTTCTCTTCAACATCAAACTATAACAACCTGTACTTAGCTCTCCGATCTCATGCACAGATCACTCTAGGATACATCCAATCACACAGATCCAATTACTAGCACTAAGCTTCCATTCATACATCACATAGATGTACTACATTACTATATCCTCCTATATTACTATCTACATTGCTTATTTATAGATTACAAAATGGGCCTAAACGTGGGTAAACCCACGGGTCGACATCCCTTTCCCATTACATCAACCCGAAACCCTAAAATGGACCCGAAAATAGGTCTTGCTTCCTTATTTTCTTCTTTGTGTTGTGCTCCTTCCTTGGCAAGTTGCCGTAGTCCCAAAACTGGTCAAGTATGACCAAGTAATCTTAAACTTGGTCAAGGGCCAACAATTGGAGAAATAAAATTGTTGCATTGGGATACGTGAAAACACGAGATAATCAAATTGTTCAAATTGCAATCTCTTCTTGATGTTCTAGGCTTGTCATTGCAACTAGGGCATCTCATTGTGCTAATTGTTTCTTGTTGTTGTTAAAAATTCTTATCTACAACCATTAAGGCTGCAGAAACCCTAATACATTTGCATTTATAACTCACTACTCAGTCGTTGAAAGTTGTTAAAAGTTTATGACATTAATCTTCTAGGGTTGAGGCACTTTTTGGGTGGATTGTTGGCAAGTTTTGATGGTTGATTTATCTTCTGTAATAACTTGTTTGTTACAGCCATAAGGCTGCAAAATACATCTCTACAACACTTTCTCTTTTAGTCTTATTTCATGCTAGATTCTTGTTCTTTCATTCTCGAGTTGAACTAGTATTTACTAGCTTGTCTCTTGCTTATTTAACTAGAATTTTAGCATCTTCATTTGCAGCTATTACTATTTTTTGTTTGTTGATATATATTTGTTTGTTGTTGCAATTAGGGAAAGCAAACTTAACTTGATTTTTCACCTAACAATATAAGCATATAATTGGCTTGTTCTTGTGTCTCGGGAAGGTACATCATATTGGATTACTGAGAGGGGGTGTGAATTAGTAATAGAGAAATATAATATGTTTTAACCATAAAATGCAAGTGTTATATCAATGTAGCATTATCATCCAATAGTTGCAGAGTAAATAAACAATGAACAAATGAACAATCATAGACATATACAATACACCAGTGTTTTTACTTGGAAACCCAAAGTGGGAGAAAACCACAGAATGTTTTTTCTTATATGTCTTTAAGAATTACATTCATTGGAAGCACCAACTTCTTTTGTTTTCCAGTTGCAACTGGAAGGAGGCTCCAACCCCCTAGTTTCTCAGGCTACAACCTAAGGGAAGCTCCAACTCCTGAATTCTCTAGCTACAACCAGAAGGAGGCTACAACCCCCTATGTTCTCTAGCTACAACCGGAAGGTGGCTACAACCACTTGTCTTTTCCCTGTCATACAGCCCTGAAATATAAGTAGAATGATGGAACCATTGTCATACTATCACTGTGAGATATATTGTTGTAAACATGTACCAATCAACTTGAAATCAACCTGTACCATAAATAAGTGCACCAACCTGTACCAAACAATCATGTAATCAGATTGTACCATAAACAAGTGCATCAACCATGCACCAACCTGTACCTCAACCTATACCATCAATGAGTGCATAAACCATGCACCAAATATGTACCAATCATGCATAAAATACACATAAACTATGACTCATCAAGATGTACAAACATAATCAACTATACACATCATGTATGTGCCAAGTCATCAACTACTTGTCTCAACCATGTACCCAACATGTACCTCAACCAAAATCCCTCATCAATTTCATCATCCAAATCTGATTTGTAACTTTGTAATAGACCTGGTGTATATGATCACATACCTACAAACCTTCCTTAACTTTAACAACAAGAGACTAACATTTTCATTAAAATTTACTTTAGTCTCACATGACTAATTTTGGATTAGTCAACAACCCCAACTTGCAATAATAATAACTATGTACCTGTAATGAATAAAGATCTGAAAATAGTACACAATGTTCTTCAGTGTGTTTTATGCAATTCCTCCAGGTTTCACTACTTGGATCCTCTCAGAAAAGGAGTTATAGCAAAAATGGCATACCTTATTGAATTATGGCTTATTCTAGAGAGCGAACTTGTAGAGCATGCCCCACACGGAATATTTTTTGTATGGATATGAAAATGGTACACAAAATACTACATACTATACTCTAACCAATACATTTTGTCTTACTGAATTTGGATCTGTTATGAATAAGTTATGACGTTTTTTCCCGAAACACATGTTTTAGACTAGTTTCAGGACAAGCCACAAACCTTATTTTCCACGGAGTGTAACTCCAAAAATAAAACGAACCACAAGTTGAAATTTGTATCATAGCTACTTGGATATGTTTCCTCGATAGCCTCCCAATTTCATGGTAGGAATCATTCTAGAAAAAAATTTATTGTGAAAATGGTGAGATGACCTATAAATAACATACCTTAGAAAGCATCATCAAAATAATTTATCCTCCCTTGAATTTTGGCCTTCTTTACTTCACTTTCCCTCTGAAATTTGTCTTAGATGTCCTTTGGTTACCTCAGTCACTTGTACATATTCAATATGCTCAAGTGTGATTAAAAATAGGAGACCCTCACCTCTTATTTATACTTTCATGTAGCTTCCTCAAGGGGTTACCTTCTAACCATCTTAACCCACTTTCTTTATTTTAGGGCTAACCCACTTCTAACCACTTGTCCACTTAATAATTTCTACATTAACTTTATTATTTAAATAATTTCTTTTGTATCCACTTTGACTTATAGTACACTCATCACTTCATTTTATTATTTAAATTACCTTCTAACCATCTTAACCCATTTTCCTTATTTTAGGGCTAACCCACTTCTAACCACTTGTCCACTTAGTAATTTCTCCATTAACTTTATTATTTAAATAATTTCTTTTGTATACGCTTTGACTTATAGTACACTCATCACTTCACTTAATTATTTAAATCATTTCTTATTTGCAACAATTTTGACTACTTTGACCTTTTGGGGCTTATAGATGACTCATGAGGGTTCTCCAACTTCACATGGCCATAACTCTCTAACCGTGAGGAGTTATGTGACATTCCACATACCACTGGAAATGGAATGAAATGTATTATCCATATAGAATAGTATTACCTACAAATATATCAAAACTCATACCATTATCCATCAAACAAAATTGGTTCCATTACCCAAACCATTGTGCTACCAAAATTCGCTACTAGACTTTCTTCAAGGGTTGACATCAATGAAAACCAACCCAATTAATCAACACATCATTAATTTCAGTTACTCTTACCTCTTGGAAACATTTGGCCACCACCAAGACTCTTTACCAAGCCTTTTATGTGCTTAGAATTTTGACCTATAGGGGCTACACTTCCATCATATCACTTTCCATCTCATTTCCCCTAGGGTCACCGAGATTCTTCCCTTTAGGTGATTCTATCATATCTAAAGTGACGAGAATACCTGCATAAGGTGACAGTGGGTATTTTTTCTCAAAGTTGTCTCCATTTGGTGGTTGTGTCGAGCTTTTCCCAACCTACAACTTGTGCGATAACATTTTGGCATTGTTTCCGGGGAGGATTTTGAATCCTCTTCTGAACCCTGAAGACACTTTGGAAAGCTATCCCAAAGCCTCTTTCCTATATTTCCCAACGAATCCACCTAAAGAACATTCCCTGACCACTTTTGATGATATCTTCTTGAAGTTCATATGGCAACTCCCCCTTCCTAAGAATCCACTTTTCCCTTTTTTCCCTTTCATCCTTTGATGAGCCTTGACCTCATCCGACGACTCCACTGAGGTACCTTCTTGGTCATAGGAATTATGGAACCACGGGAATAACCCTCGTCCAAAAAAAATTATGCCTCGAGGAGCGAACTTTTACAGATGGAAAAGGAAAAGGTTGTTAATAAAGTTGTTGAGGAAATGATGAATCTTATAAATGAGTTATTTAAAAAAATTGTCGAAGAACTCACCCTTGAGGATGAAGAAATGATTGAAGGACAGATGTATGAAGATCCAAATGAGACTTTTGATGAAGATGAAGTGCTTATAATTTCCCTTCCTTTTGATGAAGACATCCAGACCTCAATTCCTCCTGCACATCAAGAAGACAACATGATGAGTTGTGACCCTTTCAAAAATATTGATGATACTTTATTCAATGATTTTGGAAGTAAAGAAGTATTAGAGGAGCTCTTGTATGCGACATACCCTTTTGGAAAAGGAAAAATAAAATGCTCTATATTAAGAACTAAGCCTCTTGTGATGAAGAGACAATGGAGGAGCATGTCTATAAAGAGAAAGAAGATTTTTGATGAGGTGCAATATGTTGAGAAGTCTCATGAGACATCATTATATTTTATCTTGCTTGATAAAGTTCAGGTTGTACAACCTTACTCTCCTCCTGAAGTTGATGAAACAAATGGTATAAATGACGAAGAATTTGAAGATATGATTGAAGCCCCCCCC
>SNQJ01S0004042.1:117878-134124 GCA_010110895.2 Picea sitchensis | reverse complement strand
TCTTGGAAATAATTTGTTGCTTAAAGTAGTGCTAGTAAAATAAAATGGATTACACCCTCCTAGCACTTTCTAGTTAGATTTACTTTCCTTGGGGAGAAAAAGGGTTTAACCCCCAAAGGAAGTAGTATAGTTAACTAATTCTTTGACTCTGTAAACCAATAGTTACAGTACTAATCATTTTCAATTTACATTGGTGTTGGCACAGGAGGCGGAACCTAGGGTTCCAAGCAGCTCAGAGTGCACCAACAGCCCTAACTATTGGCCCTTTAGTGACAACTGCAAAGTAGATGAATTCTCACCCGAGGTAGAAATAGGGGTGGTTGCAAGACTCAGTGTTTGCAACCAGGACGTCGAGATATGCTTTATTAAGTGCATAGCAGCAGGTTATTACCCAGCATACGTTCATTAATATGCCGGGCATAGAGAATCGCTTGATGAATACTTATACTAAGAATGTTTCAGTACTTATCACCCGAGAAATATAGGTTAGATTCAATAGATCCAGCACTAAGCATCTCATATATCAGATCTAATGTTCATTCGTTCATCCGCGGCACAAAGCATAACTAGGTCTACTTAATCACATCAATCACTTAGCCAAGAAAGAGATAAATACATAAAAGTGAAGCACAAAACACTACACCTGAGTTACGTGGTTCACCCCCACCCTAGGGCTCGATCCACAAGTCTTCTTTATATTATCACTTTGGTCAGCGGTTACATCCGCAGGCTCTAATTAACCTTACTTTGTACGGGGACGCCAAAGATGTCATCTCCACTAGATACTTCTTCTTTCTCTTGACATCAAGAAACTATAACAGCACGCACTTAGCTCGATCTCATGCACAGAGCTCTTTAAGATACATCTGATCACACAGGTCCAATTACTAGCACTAAGATTGCATTCATACATCACATAGATGTACTACATTACTATCTCCTCCTATCTTACTATCTACATTGCCCATTTATATATTACAAAATGGGCCTAAACGTGGAGTAAACCCATGGGCGACATCCTTTCCCCATTACATCAGCCCAAAACCCTAAAATGGACCTCAAAAGAATAGGTCTTGCTTCCTTATTTTCTGTTTTGCGTTGCGCTCCTTCCTTGTTGTCGCAGTCCCAAAAGTGGCCAAGTATGACCAAGTACTCTTAAACTTGGTCGAGGGCCAATAGGCTCCCAACACTTACCTATGACTCGTCTTGAGTCATTCAGGTCTGACCAATTATGCTTTGAACACTTCGAGCTTGGATTGAGCCGCTTCGACCTGTTTCTTTGCAGTTTCCTCTTTCTCATTGAACTCTTGGATCATTACGTCGTTTACTATTCCTTCCATGTGTTGTTCTGTAGTGATGAAAACCTATTTGATTTCATCTCCTTGGATTTCAAGTTTGGTGAACAGTTGACATGAATTCTTTTGGAGTGGTTGCAGTCATTGAGAGGCGTCCATTACTTTACTTTTCACTGTGTGTACTCATTGTTGGGTTGTGCATTTGCTGCGCAAACCTCTTCATTGTTTCGATTGGGGTCATGGACTTCAGCTACACTTGTATCACATCACCGCAGTTGCTTTAGCCATTAGGTTGTGCCTCAATACACCAGTGCGGATTCTTTGTGAGGGTTTCATAGGTTTGGGCGCTTTTGGTGCTTAGTTTCCTACATTCAGAAGCCAAATTTTTTAATCGGTCATTTAGCGCTTTAGGTAGTGGCCTCTCTTAGATCTCTTATCTCTTGGGGTGTGTCAGGAATGGTGCAGAGCTCGGGTCAGTGATCGCCTATTGAAGTTGTTGGATTTCTTCTTCTAGTTGGGTCACCTGTTGTGGAAGGCGATCTTCCATCTTCACTTCTATGATGCTCTGAGAGTCGATTACTTGTGAACTCTTTCTTGTGTTTCAAGTTGCTTTTCTAGCAACTAGTCCTTGCTCTGCTCTAAGCTTTGCTATATTTTTCCTCCTCCCATTTGGATTGTAAGTCAAGCTTCTCCTATTCTATTTTTCTCCATTGCTCTTCATGTGAGCTCTGTGCTTGCACCAAATCTTGGGTGGCTTTTGTTATGTCTTCTTAAGCTTGTTGAAGGCAAGCTTCAAAATTTCTCGATCTGGCGTGGCTGTGTGGGCTCATCATTCGATATTTCCATTGTTAATGCTTCCGTCGAGAAGCTGTAGCTAGACTTAAGTGCACTTCTTTGAATTAAGCGATGATCGGTGAGATAGTTCCTAGCACCTTCCTTCTTTTCCGCTAGATCTAATGAAACATCATTCAACAAGAAAATTAAGAAGTCAAAATCATACGGGGTAAGCGTGCTCTTAAGAGTGGTATGGGTGGCCTTAGTTTTCTTTATGGATGAGATCCTTGGTGGGGTAATCTTCCTTTTTCTTGGAGGGATCGCCTCATCCCTAGGCGGGGTAACCTCTCCTTTTCTCTGTTCAACTTTTGTGCCCCTAGTTCTTCATCATCACCTCCTTTCATAGGTGAGTGAAGCAATCTTCGTGGATGTGTTATGGATATATTGAACTTCCACCTCCTTCTTAGTCTTGCACGGTCTTGGTGTATCCGGCATAGCTTTAGGGATATCTACATAGGAAATCTCTGTGGGGTCTGCTGAGATAAGGAGGCCCATTGACCATTCCTTGGTGACTATTCTCCTAGGTCATCTTACGTCGGCTTATACATGGCGTTTTTTGTTTGTGCTCATCAGTGTGCGTTTTGATATAGGTGAAGTGGTGGTTCGTGTTGAATTTCATCAAAGGTCGAAACCTATGAAAGAGTGTTGGTGTATCGCTGATGTAGGCTGAATGTAATTCCTCAAATGAGTGTAGTATGCATGGAATATGGAATTGGACTGACACTATTTGTTCATGTTGCTAGAGTACCACAGTACGTCTGAGAACTTAGCGGCCGGAGGTTGAAGGGTTCGATCTCTGAAAACGTGGCTTCCTCGGGCAGTTCCCACGTGATAAAGTCGATGAGTATGAGCAACCAACTAAAAGTGGAACTCATACCTTGGTCTGTTCTTGTCTGATCAAGCTCTAAGCTGGTTTATAAGGTATTTCACCCAGTTCATTTTGTAGTCCCTCGTGCACTTCCTGCGGGTCAGCTTCAATCCGGTCACACAATGTAGTGCATTTTTTTGGACTAAATTTCCTGCGATCATATGGAAACCAAAGTGTATTACTTCATTCTCAATGGAGGCTGCCTTGTAACCTCGCATGCCTTTCTCCTAATTTCCATATGTGTGTCTTTTATTAGTTGGTGAGCACGGTTCGGCGGGTCTTTCTGGGTAAAAGTCCTACAGAAGCGAGGCCACTGTGTGCTTAGCCCAATGATGCGATTGATCGAATCAGACCTACGGTGATACATCGGTCAACCATAGGTATCCTCGGTGGTAGCAGGGACAATGACATTTGAACACATGCATTTACTTCGATGCCTCCTGAAATGTGGAATCTTTCGACTACGTTAAGGGAGGGTTGACTGCGCCAGGTTATGGGTCCATTGTTGTAGTACAATCTTGGGTTTATTTCCTTTGTAATGGTCAAATACTTGTGTGGGGCTACAGCATCTTTTGTATACCTTGCGATCTCCAAAGTTAAAATCACTTGAAGATTCCGATGGTGAGCTTCCTCACGGTCGAAAACACTACCGCACACCTTTCTGGAGGTACGTGGTGACTACAACATAGTCAAAGTCTCTCAGTACAATGTCTTGATTCACTATTCCGCTTAGTGGTGGAATATATTTAGGCAAGATGCTTGGGATCATCTTCATAATGGCGAAGTTGTTTCCTAGCTTAGATTGTATTTCTGAAGGCGGTCGGGATGGTCACCTTTCGAAGTGGGGAAGATGGTAGTATGCCGAGGACAATGCTGTACACCTGGGCATTCTAGCGTTCTAACATTACTTTCTCGACCATTAAATCAATTAGAACTTCTTCAACAATTTTCTGTGCGGCGCTGAGCTCATCCGACATACAAAATTGGGTCAACTAGATTAGGTGAAAAAGGAATTCAGAGACAAAAGTGAATAGTAAGGCAATGATCACCGGGGTAAGTAAATCTAAGGGTTTCGCACAAATTCGGTCGAGAAAAAATTATTCTTGAGTGCGTGGATTCGACAAGTTAAAGTAGGCAATCTCACGACAACGGTCGTCTATGAGACAGCAAATTCTTCATTAACTATGTTCTATATGTTATGGCACAATCCCAACGGTATAATGGTGATATTTCTAGACATAAATGTTGTTCTAACCATTATGGAACATCAGTCCAATGGTTATAATGCTTCCAACGGTTATATTGCTTCATCATGGCGAAGTATTCTATTTCGTTGTTATGATATCTTGGCGAAGCTCCCCGATGCCTGTTCTTGCTACTAAGTGTCCTTTAGAACCTCTTGTAACCTTATAGTATTAGCCCTTTGCTTTCTTAACTTCTTCTTCCCGATTGAGTTTCATCACCGATAATGGCATTTACCATTCTTATGTTTATCTTATGTAGTCTTAGTTACTTCACTTGTTGTGGAAAATTTGTCTTAGGGTTCCTTGATAATACATCTTCTGTATCAAAATGGGTAACTCGATATTTTGCGGATCCTCAAGTGTTCTCTTGGCTTCTTCATCAGAGTTCCTAATATTAAATATTTGTGATACGCTCTGTTCTTCAATCAAGTGTGTGATCCTTCGGATCATAAAGTCTTTTAACTCATGCTTCTTCTATTCAAAACTTTCTCTTCTTCTCTTCATCGGCTTGTTCTCTATCAATCAAGGGTTTTCCTATGAGCATGGTAAGCGAGTATCTTCACAAAATTTAATGATCTCAAAGTCTTCCTTTGTCAAAGTCTTCCTCTAAAGAAACTTGTTCCTCTAGGGAAGGGATCATGTGACTTCTATAATACGAAGTTCTTTCTAGCATAATGTTCACTTCTTCTTCATCAAGAGTATAGTCAATGTCAAAATCCCTATTCTTTCTTCGATTTTCTCCTTTTCTTTGAATATCTCGATAGCCTAACATGTTGGTGGTCATTCAAAGTTTCTTTCATATGTAGCAATATATTTTATGATTCTTTCAAGGTTTCTACTATAATCTTGGTCTTGATTATAGTTGTGCATTTCTTGTTCCATATTGACTTCTCAAGCTTTAGAAATCATTCTGGGAAATCCAATACTTCATGGTCCATAGCCCTACAACATAGGCAACGAGGTCTTCTCCCAGGCCATTCTTTAGCAAGATGTCTAGGTTTCCACAATATAACGAGGAGAGTTAATCTTCTTGTCCATTTAAGATGTTCCCCAACTCATGCATGTCACAGCACGGGATCATGGTGTAACTGCCAAAAAACAATTCTAGGATCATACATCCACTTGTTAGTCGGACATTCTTTGATGCATAGAATTGTAACATATCTATCACTATACTTATCGGATCTGTCATATCAAGCTTTCTTTCATCTATTAATGCGGTTTGAAGCTAGGACGGAATCTATCAAACATACCTAGATCCATGGCACAGAAACAAAAAATTTCACTTATCTTACTTACTTGAGCACAAGCTTTCAGATCTAAGATCTTTAACTATTCTTACCTTTGATCAAGGCATAGAGATTACAAATATTACCTTTTCTTTCACAAATATGACTTCTTTTCTTCAAATATGACCTATTTTCCTGGATCTGACCTCTTTTCTTAACAAAGCTTCCCGCAGGTCAAACACTAACCTTGCACTAGAGCAATAGATCTACACCGAGAGCTTATTTCACGCAAAGTTTATTCTTATTCAATTCCCAACAATCACCCGGTTCGGTCGGCATGAGGAACTGTTTGTTAACTGAGGAAGGCGACCCAAGGTTCAATGCTCAGGCGCTTTCAACAAAGCCCTAACTACCGGCCCTTTTCGGCCTTTCTCTGAAGTATATGAAGTCTCACCGGGTAGAAGCGAGGATGGTTACAAGACTCGGTGTATGCAGCCATTTGGGACACATATTTGTTATTATATTTCTTACAATGCACTTAACATAAGTTATTCCTTAACTTGTAACCATTGGCACCCATACTTTGCGGCGAGGGCACAAAGAATGCGTAGTGAATACTTATACTAAGAATGATTCAATACTTATCCACGAAAATATAGGTTAGATTCAGCAGGATCAAGCACTAAGCTTCTCATATATTAGATCTAATGTTCATTCATTCATCAACAACAAATAGCATAACTAGGTCTACTTAATCATCAAGCACTTAGCCAAGAGAGAGATAAATACATAAGAGCAAATAAAAAAACACCATACACAGTTACGTGGTTTACCCCCATCCTGGGGCTACGTCACAAAGTCTTCTTTATATTATCTTGTTCAAGCGGTTACAGCACATGAGGCTTTAATGACCTTACTTTGCATAGGATAGAAGATCTGTGACTCGTTAGATCCTTCTTCCTTTCTCTTCAACATCAAACTATAACAACCTGTACTTAGCTCTCCGATCTCATGCGAGATCCGCTCTAAGATACATCCGATCACAGAGATCCAATTACTAGCACTAAGCTTCCATTCATACATCACATAGATGTACGACTATATCCTCCTATTACTATCTACATTGCCTATTTATAGATTACAAATGGGCCTAAACATGAGTAAAACCCATGGGCCGATATCCCTTTCCCGTTACATCAAACCTAAACCCTAAAATGGACCCCAAATAGGTCTTGCTTCCTTATTTTCTTCTTTGTGTTGTGCTCCTTCCTTGGCAGGTTGCCGTGAGTCCCAAAGCTGGTCAGAAATGACCATCAATCTTAAACTTGGTCAAGGGCCAGCAATTGCAAGGAAATAAAGAATTGTTGCATTGGGATATGTGAAAACACGAGATAATCAAATTGTTCAAATTACAATCTCTTCTTGATGTTCTAGGCTTGTCATTGCAACTAGGGCATCTCATTGTGCTAATTGTTTCTTGTTGTTGTTAAAATTATCTACAACCACATTAAGGATGCAGAAACCCTAATACATTTGCATTTATAACTCACTACTCAGTCGTTGAAAGTTGTTAAAAGTTTATGACATTAATCTTCTAGGGTGTTGAGGCACTTTTTTGGGTGGATTGTTGGCAAAGTTTGATGGTTGATTTGTCTTACGTAATAACTTGTTTGTTACAGCTATAAGGCTTTTGAAAATACATCTCTACAACACTTTCTCTTTTAGTCTTATTTCATGCTAGATTCTTGTTCTTTCATTCTCGAGTTGAACTAGTATTTACTAGCTTGTCTTGCTTATTTGCTAAATTTTAGCATCTTCATTTTACTGACTATTACTATTTTTGTTGTTGATATATATTTGTTTGTTGTTGCAATTAGGGAAAGCAAACTTAACTTGATTTTTCACCTAACAATATAAGCATATAATTGGCTTGTTCTTGTGTCTCGGGAAGGTACATCATATTGGATTACTTGAGGAGGGTGTGAATTAGTAATAGAGAAATATATAATATGTTTTTAACCATAAAATTCCAAGTGTTATATCAATGTAGCATTATCATCCAATAGTTCACGAGGAAATGAAATAAACAATGAACAAATGAACAATCACTTAAGACAATCATACAAATACACAGTGTTTTTACTTGGAAACCCAAAATTGGGAAAACCACAGAATGTTTTTCTTATATGTCTTTAGAATTACATTCATTGAAACTTCTTTTTGTTTCCGATTGCAAATGGAAGGAGGCTCAACCCCTAGTTTCTCAGGGCTACAACCTAAGGGGAGGCTCCAACTCCCATATTCTCTGGATACAACAGGAAGGAGGCTACAAGCCCCTATGTTCTCTAGCTACAACCCGGAGGGTGGCTACAACCACTTGTCTTTTCCACGTCATACATTACAGAAATATAAGAGTAGAATGATGGAACCGTTGTCATACTATCAGCGTGAGATATATTATTTGTAAACATGTACCAATCAGCAAAATCAGCTGTACCATAAGTAGTGCACCAACTGTGCCAAACAATCATGTCAGTTATTGCCATAAACAAGTGCATCAACCATGCACCAACCTGTACCTCAACCTATACCATCAATGAGTGCATAAACCATTACCAAATATGTACCAATCATGCATAAAATACATAAACTATGACTCATCAAGATCTTCATAAACACTATAATCAACTATACACATCATGTAGTACTTGATCATCAACTTCTTGGCTCTCAACCATGTACCCAACATGTACCTCAGCAAAATCCCTCATCAATTTCATCATCAAATCTGATTTGTAACTTTGTAATAGACACGGTGTATGTGATCACATACCTACAAACCTTCATAACTTTAACAACAAGAGACTAACATTTTCATTAAAATTTGCTTTGTCTCCCATGACTATTACTGGATTAGTCAACAACCCCCAACTTGCAATAATAATAACTATGTACACTGTAATGAATAAAGATCTGAAAATAGTACACAATGTTCTTAGGTGTGTTTTATGCAGATATCAGGTTTCACTACTTGGATCCTCTCCAGAGAGAAAGGAGTTATAGCAAAATGGCGCTTATATTGATGAATTATAGCTTATTCTAGAGGAAGCCGAACTTTGTAGAGCATGCCCCACAAGGAATATTTTGTATGGATATGAAAGTAATTGTGCACAAAATACTACATGCTATACTCTAGCAATACATTTTTGTCTTACTGAATTGGATATGTTATGAATAGTTAGAGCGTTTTTCTGAAACACATGTTTTAGACTAGTTTGAGGACAAGCCACAAACCTTATTTTTCCGCAGTGTAACTCCAAAATACAACGAACCACAAGTTGAAATTTGTATCCTGGCTACTTGGATATATTTCTCGATAGCCTCCCAATGGTGAATCATTCTATAAAAAAGTTATTGTGAAATGGTGAGATGACCTATAAATAACATACCTTAGAAAGCATCATCAAAATAATTTATCCTCCCTTGAATTTTGGCCTTCTTTGCTTCCTTTCCACTGAAATTTGGCTTAGATGTCCTTTGGTTTCCTCAGTCCTTGTACATATTCAAATTATGCTCAAGTGTGATTAAAAATAGGAGACCCTCACCTCTTATTTATACTTTCATGTGGCTTCCTCAGAGTTTACCTTCTAACCATCTTAACCCCACTTTCTTTATTTAGGGCTAACCACTTCTAACCCTTGTCCATAATAATTTTCTACATTAACTTTATTATTTAAATAGTTTCTTGTATCCACTTTGACTTATAGTACACTCATCACTTCATTTTAGTATTTTAGAAGTACCTTGACCCATTTTCCTTCTTTTGGGGCTAACCACTTCTAACCACTTGTCCACTTAGTAATTTTCTCCATTAACTTTATTATTTAAATAATTTATTTTTTGTATCATGACTTATAGTACACTCATCACTTCACTTAATTATTTAAATCATTTCTTATTTTAACAATTTTGACTACTTTGAGGCCTTTTGGGGCTTATAGATGACTCATAGAGGGTTCTCCAACTTCACATGGCCATAACTCTCTAACCGTGAGGAGTTATGTGACATTCCACATACCACTGGAAATGGAATGAAATGTATTATCCATATAGAATATAGTATTACCTACAAATATATCAAAACTCATACCATTATCCATCAAACAAATTGGTTCCATTACCCAAACCATTGTGCTACCAAAATTAAGCTGCCCTAGACTTTCTTCTGAGGTTGACATCGTGAAAACCAGCCCAATTAATCAACACATCATTAATTTCAGTTACTCTTACCTCTTGGAAACATTTGGCCACCACCAAGACTCTTTACCAAGCCTTTTATGTGCTTAGAATTTTGACCTATAGGGGCTACACTTCCATCATATCACTTTCCATCTAAATCCACCTAGGGTCCATAGAGATTCTTCCTTTGGGTGATTCCTATCATATCTAAAGTGTGAGAATACCTGCATAAAGGTGACGATTAGGTCTTCTTTTTCTCAAGTTGTCTCCATTTGGTGGTTATTGTGACTTTTTCCCAACCTACAACGATAGATAACATTTTGGCATTGTTTAGGGAGGATTTTGAATCACTCTTCACAGACCACAGAATGACACTTTGGAAGCTATCCCAAAGCCTTTTTCCTATCTTTCCCATGAATCCCACCTAAGGAGCATTCCACGACCAACTTTGATGATATCTTCTTGAAGTTCATATGGCAACTCCACCTTCCTAAGTCCACTTTTCCTTTTTCCCTTTCATCTTTGATGGTGCTTGACCTCATCCATTGGCTCCTTGAGGTACCTTCTTGGTCATAGGAATTATGGAACCACGGGAATAACCCTCGTCCAAAAAAAATTATGCCTCGAGGAGCGAACTTTTCTGGTGGAAATGGAAAAGGTTGCTAATGAAGTTGTTGAGGAAATGATGAATCATATAAATGAGTTATTTAAAAAATTTGTCGAAGAACTCACCCTTGAGGATGAAGAAATGATTGAAGGACAGATGTATGAAGATCCAAATGAGACTTTTGATGAAGATGAAATTCGCCTCATTTCCCTTCCACGGTAGAAGACATCCAGACGTGTGTTCCTCCTACGCATCAAGAAGACAACATGATGAGTTGTGACCCTTTCAAAAATATTGATGATACTTTATTCAATGATTTTGGAGTAAAGTATTAGAGGAGCTCTTGTATGCGACATACCCTTTTGGAAAAGGAAAAATAAAATGCTCTATATTAAGAACTAAGCCTCTTGTGATGAAGAGACAATGGAGGAGCATGTCTATAAAGAGAAGAAAGATTTTTGATGAGGTGCAATATGTTGAGAAGTCTCATGAGACATCATTATCTTTTATCTTGCTTGATAAAGTTGAGGTTGTACAACCTTACTCTCCTCCTGAAGTTGATGAAACAAATGGTATAAATGACGAAGAATTTGAAGATATGATTGAAGCCCCGACCTATGTTCTTCACATGAAGACAAAGAGATGGTGATTTTCAGTCATGTTGATGGTCTTATGGAAGAACCCTTAGATATGGTTGATGATCATATAGACACTTTCATATAGACTAGAAGATGCATGTGGTATTTTGGTTGTCTCATTTTTTATGGAGAGATTATTTACGACATTGAGGGTGGCTCTCGAACAAAAGGGGTTGACTTGTCATCTTTAGAAGAGTGGTCTCAATGTGTATATGAATCAAATGTTTGGCAGCCTAATTATGATATGATTACAGATTTGTTTTAGTTATTCGAGGATGATCGGTCGAGGCATTTTCAGGTTGATTTTCAGTCATCCCTTGATACATACTCTTTTGACAATGCATTTTTTCCTGAGAGTTTTCGTATTATGCTCATATTTTGGAGGACACCATGTTGTGGCCAGCCCAAAATAGTCTGAGGTACACACTACCAAATGAAAGTACTTTCATGTTAATATTGTCGTTCCTGAGGTTAAACTTAAGACTCAAAGAGTAATGTCAAGCATCGGTAAATTTTAAAGAGACTGTTTTAAAAGAGCATTTTTTCTACCTTTAGTTATATGAGAAGAAGTTCCTTAAATGGAAATTAATTCTTGAGTATGGCAGCACAGAGGTCGTATTTCTTGTCTGAGTAAAAATTGCAATATCGAAATGTGTGATAGAAAACTACAAAAATGTAAAACAATGCAAGAAATCAATTGTTGAAGAGTCTTACCTTGTTGCAATGGAAAATAGATAGCACACCCTTGAACAAAGTATAAAGTATAGTAATTCACACAACTTGCAGGTCTTTTTTTACTCAGTAAATAAAGAGGAAAAAATTTCTTACTTAACGAATTATTCATATAATACGATTAGAGTAGTTGTGATACTAAATTGTAATCAAACATTTATCAAGGAATTGCATAGGGAAATGCTGAGATGTCAATGAAGAACACATAAACCCAAACTAAAATAAATAAATAAAATTGGAATGCACACATCTACATATGTGTTAATACTAAAAAAGAGAGTTTATCTATTACATCTGGCAAGAATCAGCCTTTCTCTATATCTTGAATCTATGTATTTATACAAAATTGTTACAAATCGTCGTTAGACTTCTTTTAATAAAATAGTAAATATTTGAAATGAGACAACAATGACATGTAGAATATGATAAGCTTTGTTGGTATTCGCCTCCATCTCTTTGTTTGTTGGCAGAAATGCTTCCTTTCCTGTCTCCTTTAGGCTAGACACATATGTCATATGGTCTTCTTAATAACTTGACTCTTAGTGGTTGTGGTTTTATTTTCCATCTGTCCCTCATTATGTTGGGTAAGTACAATGTTTTCTTACCTACTCCCTATTGTGCTTGCGTTTCCATTCTCTATACATCGGTTGCATTTATCTAGTAATTCCACCACAAACCTTGATGGATCAATCACTTCAATCACCTCAAAATTGTATAATTTCCTTTCTACTTGGGGTATCCTTTCTTGGATTATTTTCACTTATTGAGCTAAGGCCTGGAACTATGAACTTGCGTTCACTAGCCATTTCTTTTTTAGAAGGTCGATCTGGCTCATTTCCTGGATGGTTGCCAGAGTTTCCTCTTTACTCTTTTTGGAGTTTTGCTAATTCATTTCAATATTGATTTTCCCCAGGGCCTCCATGATAATGCTTCCCTCAAAATCAATTGGTCTCTTGTCTAATGATGATAAAACCTCTTGGCAAGCGTCCTTTACTTCCCTCACTAATATGGCTACTCTCTGCTAAATTTGTTTCCCACACTTTCAGGGCCATATCTCCTCTTATTTGTTTGGAAGGGGAAAATATCCGAAGAGCCAGGACATTATCTTTTGTGCCAATGTGACAAATAACAAACTGATTAGGGCTAAACAAGATTCTCTTTCCTTGATACAAACATCCTTTAGAGAAAGGTCCACTTCACGATAGCATATGTATGGCATCAACCTATAAAAATATCTACCGTTCATTTCAATTTTATTTTATTTCCAATGCTTAGTTGAAAGGATGGAGTCATCTATTAGAGACATAACTGCTCACCTTCAATCACATTTGCACATTTGTCTTATGGAATTCATCATGTTGAGTGATTTTGACCTTGAGTTGGCTGTGAATTCGATGGGGCTCATGAGGTTAGTGAAGCTGATTCGGTGGATTTGCCTACCATTCATGAGCTCTAGGTTGCTTTCAAAGTATTGGCTCATCTTATTCCTTATAGTCTGTTCCAAGGCGAGTATTTGATATTGCAATTGCCCCACCAATAGGATTTTTTTTCTTAGTTGCTCTGCCGAATTCTCCACATACCATTGATTTACCTGGCAAAGGCATAGGATAGATCCTCTGACTTCTTTGTGAATTTTGTGAGTCGTTAATCATTTCCATCCTTTACAACATTCTTTGCCTTTTGGATTTATTACTCGTCCTTCTAGTGTGATCTCTTTTTGTGATGAAGCCTCTGTTTTTGCTGAAAAATAAATCTGAGGGATGCATCTCTTCGGGCAAGATTGGAGTAAGATAACTTACAGGGCGGATTTGAGCAGAGTTTCTGACTAGAGATGGAGAGGTCTCAATGATGTAATAGGAGTACCTATTTATGTCAATTGTTGTTGATCTATTGTATTGGTAGTAGGTGTGGTTGGTGTCTAAAGAGATGCATCATGCCCTTGCTTTAGGAAAGCTTCGAGCTAAGTCGTTGCCTGAGGACCTAGTGGACTTGATAATGGGGCTTCTAATTCTTGAGTCAAAACCTCAAAGCTCTTTGGGGTTTCCTCAATAATATGTTCTTTAAGGTGTACTAGTTAAAACATGGAGAGCACAAATTCCTATGAGAAGAGGAGGAGGCATTTCCCATCAACTCTCCTAGTAGTACTTTTGGTAAGTTGTTTCATTTGTTTCTTTGGAAACTGAGGAAACTAGTCTGTTGATCTGGGGACAGGTTTTGGACTCTGTCTTGTACCTCCTCATAATACTTAACTCCCCTGAATATTTCATCACATGTGGGAGTTTTCATGCTATATTCTTCATGTTGTATTGGGCGGGTGGACAACCCATGATCTTATTGTGATTTAGGTACCTCTTAGTTTGATGTCAATAGAACTGACATCGTCCAAATCTACCCTGTTGGATCATATGTCATTGATGACAATGGTTTGATTGATTAGTGTCAGAGTGATTGATTGATGTCAAAACAAATTGATTTACTTGGTGATTTTATGTAATATAATATATGAGTGTCCTTGATGAGAATCATAGATGAGATGGATAAATGGGTTGTCATTGATACATGATGAAAGATGGATCGTTGTGGTTTCCATTGAGTACTCCTGATGCATTGTTGGAAAAAATCATATAGATGACTCATTATTGTCTTATCACATGATTGTCAGGTGCACAAATGGATGAACTCCAAAAGTGGTCCCCTTATGGTAGAAAGCCCTCATGAGAAAGCAACTGGGGGTGGAGTTATCCTAGAAGAATTGGTAGAGGACCCATGCTCTCATTATTGTATTGGCATCATGATGATAGGTGTACCAAATGGATATGAACTCAAAGTGGTCCCTTATGGTGAAAGCCCTCACAGGGAAAACTTCACAGTTGAGTTATCCTAGAGAAGAAAGGTTGGAGGACCCATGATTGTATGAGGAATAGCAGGATGAAGATCAAAGGAAATTGTTGGTGAAACTATCCTCATGGATAGTTAGCATCATCTCATTTCTGGTGTTGGTATGTGGAATGTCACACATAACTCCTCTGGTTTGAGAATTATGGCCTTCTGAGATGAAGGACCCTCACATGAAGGCAGAGCCCCCCAAAGTCAAAGAAGTCAAAGTGACTAGAAGTAGGTTAACATTATTTATTCAAGGTGGATTATTTAAATAATCAAGAGAAGTGACAAAATCAAGAAATGATAAAAGTAAAGGTGACAAAATCAAGAAGGAATATTTATGGAAAGTGGTTAACCCACAAAATAAGGAAAATAGGTTAAGTGACTAGAAATGGGTTAATATTATTTAGTAGTAAATTCAAGTGACAAATTCAAGGTGGATTATTTAAATAATCAAAGTAACAAAATCAAGAAATGATAAAGTAAGGTGACGGAAATCAAGAAGGAATATTTAAATGTTAAGTAGGTGGAGGCTTTTTCTATTTATGGAAAGTGTTAACCCTAAAAATAAGAATAGTTAAGTGACCTAGAAAAACTAAAATAAGGAAAATAGGTTAAGTGACCTAGAAATGGGTTAAGTGACCTAAAAATGGGTTAAGTGACCTAAAGGATGAAATTATAAATAAGATAGCAATGGTCTCTTGTAGATCATCCTTTTTGTGGATCAATGGAGAGCTTGTTGTGCGAATATATTTTGGAGTATTGATGGAGAGCTTCTTGTGAGAGATTCTTGAGCATTTTTGGTGTGGAACACTTGAGGATATTGAAGATCTATAGGTGAATGAGGTAACCAAGGATATCTAAGCCTAAATTCTGATGAAAGTGAAGAAAATAAGGCCGAAATGCAAGGAAGGATAAATTATTTTGATGGTGCTTTCTAAGGTATGTTATTTACAGGTCATCTCACCATTTTCGCTATAACTTTTTTTCTATAATGATTAAGATCCTAAAATTTCTATGAAAGTGAGAAAACATAGCCAAGTATATGTGGTTAAAAATTCAGCTTGTGGATCGTTGTAGTTTTTTATTTACACTCCGTGGAAAATAGGGTTTGTGGCTAGTCCTGAAACTAGTCAAAATCAGGTGTTTCGGGTAAAAACGTCATAACTTCTTCATAACAGATCCAAATTCAGTGAGATCAATTGTATTGGTTAGATTACAGTCTGTAGTATGCTCTGTAATATTTTCAGATCTCTTCATGAAATATTTTGTGCGGGGCACGCTCTACAAGGTCGCTCTCTAGAATAAGCCAGAATTGAGCAAGGTATGCCATTTTTGCTATAACTCCTTTTCTGAGAGGTTCCAAGTAGTGCCACTTGGATGAATTCCATAAAACACACTGAATAACATTGTATATAAGTTTCAAATCTTTATTCAGTACAGTTACAAAGTTATGATTATTTCAAGTTAGGGTTGTTGACTAATCCAAAACTAGTCACAGTTGAGACAAGCAGTTGATAAGTTGACACATACATGAGGTGTATAGTTGATGATGTTGGTACATATTGATGAGTCATTGTTGATTATTAGTTGACACATGATTTTTATATACTTGGTACATGGTTGGATGCACTTGTTTATGGTACAGGTTGATTACAGGTTGTTTGGCACAGGTTGGTG
>SNQJ01S0004042.1:88401-117828 GCA_010110895.2 Picea sitchensis | reverse complement strand
TTTATGGTACAGATTGATATCTGTTGAGGATTGTTGCCTCATCTCATTTGGTGCTAAGAATGCAAGCTGAGTCTTGCATATAGAGCTGGTTCTCTTGTAGAGTTGTACTCTACTTAGTTGTTGCTGATAAACCCCAAGGATTGTAGTCTGTAATAAAAAGAAAATTGTACATACATATTGTGTTCTTTGTGTTCATTGTGGTGATGACTTGTTGATGATATATTGTTGATATGTGCTCACATATAACTGGTTATAAATGACAACAATGGGTAATGAATAAATGTTGAATGCTAATTAATGAGTTTTTGTGCAAGAGGGAAGTTTTTGGAAAAAGAGCCCCACACTCATTCACCCCCCCCTCTAAGTGTGGTAGGTGTGTCCAACATCTACAACCTCCACTTTGGAGTGACCGAAATCTAATAGTGAAAACATGCCAACTTGGATAGGAAAAGCCAGTCATACCTTTTTCTGGGCTACCTTCAGCTCCTTGTTGATGCCTCTCGTTATTGTCTGGTAAGCTACTTCCCTGCACGCCAATTAGTCTGGTAAAAAATGTGAGAGAGCATGGGGAGGAAATGAGCATCCAAAAACCCTGATATAAGAGAAGTTTTCTTCAATGAACCAATATGCTAGTTTGCCCAGATTTCCCATAATCCTGTCGGAAATTCGAGGAGGTGGGTGACCATATAGGGCCATATGAACAGGCACCATTACATTGTGACAAATTTTGTAAAAGAAATATTTGTCTTTTTCCTCCCACAACTTGAAATGATATAAGTGAATAGGCTCTGTATTGGTCGGGGTCCAATTCCAATTCATCAATGGGAAAGGGGTCATGAAATAGATAGCATCCATGGCATACGCAGACATATAGAAAAGGACGAGTTGCCCCTTCGATTTCACCATTTTTTATTCAGTAATTTCTTTGTCCATATTATTCAACAACATTTTGGCCCAATTAAAAGTGTATCCCTCGGCCACCTCGTGCATGATAGATACCCATTCCACTAGGAAATGAGTGGGACTCTTATTTCTGAACAATATATAGAGCATCATGACTATGTAAATCATGTGAATGTACAACAACATTGTGGCATACATACCATCAGCATCGGCCCTGAACTTCTCAAGGTGCCCCCACCAGGACCTGATGATATCAAGATAAATCTTGTCATATTGTATGCATTCTTTTTGCTCAAACTCCAACATAAATGCAGCATTGTAATTATATTTAGGAGTGGGAGATAGCTTATACATTACTTGGAGTTGTTCTCATCAGAAAGAAGCAACAACAACCTTCTGATGGTTGATGATTCTCCTGGTTTGGACGTCGATGTTTTCCAAGGCCCAGCTTATCATGTCGTTATACGGCATGGGTCTCAGTCGCGTAGCGATCTTTTGTAGCTCTGACTGGGCTATATATATGATTTTAGCTTCATGAGTACTGTCTAATTCATCACCAAAATCTTCTCGACAGTTTATAATCTCATGTTCCATAACCTTGAACACCTATGTCCAAGATTTAACAGAGTCTATAGCTCGCGGCGTTGTGTTCGAAAAAACGTCCGCATTTGGATTTGAACCTTCACCAGCCGCATCAGGCTTCTTCATCATTTTTCGCGGTGCCATGATCTCTAAGAAATTGAGTGAGGTTACATGTTACAAAGGAAATCTATGAGCTTTTTCAAACTGATGAAAGATTTCTAATTGGGGAGGGTGAAAATGAATTCGAATTCCAAGTGCCTTTATTCAAATCAAATACATTGATTCTAGTATAGCTTTATTGATGACAAATTTATTAACTTTAATGGAAAATTCTACCTAGCGAGCTGCAATCTACGTTAAAAATCATTACCGTTAATTAGTCATAAATGACATTAATATTCGGTGGTTCGTGTTTGGGAGTTTTAGATGAGACAGAGTGAGGATTTCCCAAATCCTGAATCTACGAAGATTAATCCCTAGATAATCACTATTAAAACTTTAATTAATCATGTTTAAAAGGGGTATTAACTTCAAGTGTTTTGGAAATTCGGACTTCAAGGTTTTAAATGTAGCTCGAGAGGAAATCACCGAAACTGCGAAGTGATTAATTATCCGGTAACTGATTTAAGTCTTAATTAATCATATTTAACTTTTAAGTGTTTCAGAGATTCAGACTTTGGAGATTTTGGGATACAATGAAGGGTAAGCGTCTGAACCTTGAAGTGTGAATTTATTAATTACCTCTTGACCATGATTAACTTAATTAACTAAAGTTTAAGGCATTTTTGCGCTTCGGTGATTCATGAATTAGTTCTTTGTTATATTTTTGAATGGTCATCTCCCTAAGAGACATGTCGCAGATGACGTCATTCTAGATGACGTGTCGAGAAAGGGAGGTGCCACGTGTTACTTAGAATCGTATGAATCTTCAAAAAAAAATGTCAGAAATGGGTGCCATGTGTCAACTCGGGGAAGATTCAAAAATATACACATGTACTACGACTCGTGTCCTTTAAAGTTTTAGGAAGAGTGATGAATGGACACTTTCAGGTTTCGAGACTTTATCGTTAAGACTTATTGAAACACCTGAATCGCGAAGCTCCAGAGAAACCTTTAGTGATTTATGTTTTTAACAATTAGGCGGCTCCACAACTTCGGAGAAACTAGGATCGTTCAATCAAACAGAAAAACCTCATCGACGACAGATATCATGCACACCTTATTACCAATTAACTAGAAATGAATTTGATTTAAAATTCGAAAGTTCTTTTCTAAGTTACCGTTTTGGGAAAGATTATAATTTCACGAAGTGGAGAATGTAAAGTTCAAAAGTTCAGGATTATATGTGTTCCAACAGATACTTTGGGTGGGGATTTGTAGAAAAAGAAGAGATGTTTCCTAAGTCTGAGGGAGGAGTATTTCTCTAGACATGAGGTTGTGCCTTACTCAATTCCCTCTTGTTTGGGAAATCATAAGGTTTCCTTGAAATCTCGTATCCTTTCTTAGCCTTCAAGGAGCAGTGATTTTCGAAGTGAATATCAAGACGAGCCATCATCTACATATGGTATCCCTCTTCAAAGATGGATTGATCAGGCTTGTGGCTACGTTTTCAGGCAGGATGATCAGGCTTATGGTTTCTATTTCCAACAGGATTTCCTCCCTCCCACCCATCTCCATGTGTTTTATTTCATGATCGATTATATGTGTATGTATACTCATGATTATTATGTGCTTGAGTTATATGTGTTGTATTACACGATTAATCACGGGGGGAGATACTTTCATGAGATGGTCAATTGGTTACACTGGTTGTACGACTTCACCTGACATCTCAGGACCTAGTCTTTAGGGCTCCAAGGCCCCAGGTAAGTAGGTATGTCATCTTTATTTCCTTCCATTTGCATCTTGGTTGCTCATGTTAGTTTATATGCATTTAATATTTCATTTTTCTCTACTTGCATATTGATTTCTTTCTTAGTTTAGAAATTTTTGAAAAAAAGATAAAATTTTATTTTTTAGACTAATTTCATTTTTGTTTTTGATATATATCGACAAATGGTGATAGAACCACCCTATATTTTACAGTGTTTTGTTTTAGTGTAGGCACATGTCTACTAGGATATGTTGTTGTTCTCATGCACTCTACAATGACCACATGTACCCAAGTAGGAGCCAGATGTTATCCTCATTTTGTGGGATAACTAAGGAGATGATGTCTCGAGGCCCTTAGGTTCCATACATGGAGTATCGAGATATAGCTTGACCAACAGTGTCCACTTGCACAGATGGAGATCCATATCACCACTGCAACTCCAAGTTGATCATGATGGTATCCACCACATTAGCTTGCCTCTGGAAGACATTGGGTCTTGCTCCATGAGGCACAAATCAGGTATTATGGTGAGTTTCATTTCAATATTTGAGGAATTTGAGTTTGTTACATCTATTACTGCTTTTGACTATGTGACATTTGCTAGGAAAATATAGTCTTTACCTTGTTTCACCTTGGTGGTTGACATTGCACCCTAGTAAGTGGGTCACCTTTGGGGATAGGTATGCTACTGGGAGGTCCTTTTGATGATTCATTGTGCCATTCCCGACCATACTTGCCACTTTTCACACTTCATCCCCTCATCTACTCACCTTTTGGGTTTTTTGGGTGTACTGACCAAAGAAGGGGTTGTCCCTCAGTTCATGGGAAGAAGGGGTTGAAGGCCCAGAGGCACGTGGATGGAAAAAGGTAAAATCCTAATTATAAACCTTCCATATGCTATCCCATAGAGATCTTCATATCCATGAAAATATTCTCCTAAAAACTCAAGGACCTACAAAATCAATATAACATTATATAAATGTCCCCACTTGTTGAGGTGTGTACACTCATGCGGTGTCACTTTATTTCCTTGCATATGGAACTTTTTGTACCTCTAGCTTCAAGTGGCCTTGTCTTACTTCTCCCCAAGCTAATCGAATCACCAATAGGGAGTACCCAAGGTTTTGGACTATTAAATAATTAATGGCAATGAATGGGCTTGGAAAAAGGATGCATTGAAAACAAAGGTGCAACACACCCTCTACAAAGGCACCCATAAGTGAGACACTACAACCCCTTGTATGTCCTAAACCCCATGCCCAAAAGTCATCCCCTTATCCATAACACATCATCCACATGACTCAACAGGAGGTCCCCTGAAGAAACACCCCTAAACTTGAGTGATGATTCACCCAATAGGTTGTTTTGTCAACCCTCCCATACTCAAATTTGGTAAATTGGATAGGGTCATTGAGCATTAGTTTATTTTGATGAGGTAGTTTGGATGTACATGCTTAGGTGTCTCTTTTATTGATTTTATTTACTCAGCATGATGCTTTGACTTGAGATCCTTGGAGGGTGTATCCATTTGTCTTTGCAGGACCCAGTTGGTGGATAGTTTTGGAGGAACAAACATAGCTTGGGATTCCATGGGGTTTCAAGCCCATGGGTTGGATGCCAAGGGCCCACATGTCGGATCACAGAGACTTGTTGTTGGAGGCCTAGAGGTCACCTTGGAGGACCTTTCCTATCCCTCACATTCCAAATGATTTTATTTGAGAGGCCAAAACATCACTTCCTTGAGGCTTGACATCAAAGAGGGGCTAGGGTTTGGTGGTGATGGAATTGCTACTTAACACTTGGCATGACTTCGAAGCAGGAGGTTATAGCACATTATATGGAGGCTCTATGAGCCCAAATTATTTCAACTTACTCCTCCAATGACTTGATTAAAGGTTCAAAACGTCACCCTTATAGGGTGATGTCATTTTTTAGGGTTTTCTTTCATGTGCAAAAGTAAAAATTAAATAATATTCTTTGTGTAAAGGGGAAAAATAAGGGTTGTTGCCCCCTTATTTTGTGCTTACCCTAATTTATGTGGACAAATAATGTTTAAGATATTTTGTATATTTAGAGATCATTTTAATCTCATTTCATAACATAACTCTCCCATTGTGAGAAGTACTTGGATGAATTTTCGCTATTCTTGGGCATTTTCTCTCTCATTTGCACTTGTTAGGGTTTTCTTTGCTATTAGTGGAAAGAAGCGGTGTGCTACCTCTTGTGGAGTATTTATCTTGCATATCGGTGGATAAATCTTGGTAAAGTAGAAGTTTCTCTTGTTAATTCTTTCTTTAGGTGAAGGGTTTTATCTTGTTATGGTCTCTTTCTCTTGGTTGCAAGGTTAACTAGTTGGATTTCTTGGGGAGTATAAGGGCATACAATCCCACTAAGCCCATTAATATTTGTCTTGGAAATAATTGTTTGCTTAAGGTAGTGCTCAGATAATTAAAAGGGATTATACACTCCTAAAACTTCCTAGTTAGCTTTACTTTCCTTGGGGACTAAACGAGTTTACACCCCCAAGGAAGTAGTATAGTCTACTCATTCTTTGACTACATAACCCAATAGTTAAAGAACTAATCATTTTCAACTTGCATTGGAGAAATAAAATTGTTGCATTGGGATATGTGTGTAAATGTGTTGAACCTTCATATAATAGATCTAGCTAAAAAACAATACACACATTTGCAGAGAGAAATTGAGAAAGAAGAAGAAGGAGAGAAAGAATGAAAGAATTCTCATTAACCGTTGTGAATAATGAATAATTTACACATGATATACTCTATATAAATCAATGAGTGTGCACTGGAGGATAACCAATGCACCATAGAGGTGGTCTAGAATGATCTGGACACACACCAGCTGTTACAGGAGTGAACTGCCGCCTACTCTAATCTCTCAGGAAGTTGCGGGAGTGAAATGCCACCTAGTTGAGTTAACTAATCAACTAATCTTCAGTTAACTGACTGAAGAGAGAGTAGTGAGGAGTTAACTTAGGGAATCAAGGGTAATGCGCTAGTCTGGTGATGATACCAAGGCAAGGTCAAATTAGCATGGTGATGATCCCAATGTTGCATGGTGACAAAACCAATGCATCATCTAAACTCAACTCAACTAGTCAAACTAAAGTGTCAACTGAAAGAGAATATTCTCCAGGTGGAATATTCTCCCCTAAAATATAGGAGATTGGATAAAGACTAATTATGACTAATAAACAAGGAAAAACCTTAGGAAAAAGAAATCCTAGGTGTGTGTGAAGTAACTCCAACACCCCCTCTGACGAACATCACTATGGTGAAAATAAAGAGGAGTGGGTCCGGCAGTAGGCCAATTTAGGTACCCAAATACAAAATACTGAAATAAAAGTGAGGGAAGAGGGGAAAACCTCATGGGAACCCCCCTCCAGTTACAATGTATGTAAAGAAGAACCTCCACAGGTTGTTAGGCAATTTTGTTCTTCACTCCAAGATGACTTCGGAGAGAATGGAACTTTTGCTTAGTGAAGGTCTTGGTGAAGATGTATAATAATACGTATGTTTTTGTTGAAGGAGGCGGAAGCCCTTGTTGATGATCCCTTCGTGTACTAAGTCCGGATGTAGTGCATGTGGATCTCGATAATGCTTCATTTGTTGCCTCGGCTAGATCTCTGCTTGAGAACTTTAGAGATCTCGATGTGCTTCATTTGTTGCCTCTGAACTGGATCTCTGCAGAACTTTAGAGTGCTCTGGTTGTCACACCAGATGACGATCGACCGATGAAACTGAATGCCCAACTCAGTGAGAAAATGTTGTAGCCACATAGCCTGAATGGTTATGTTAACTACCCCTATGTACTCTTCCTCGACCAAAGATAGAGAAATTGCAGGTTGCTTCTTTCTCGACCAATAGATAGTCCCGGAACCAAGACTGAGTGAGTAACCAAATGTGGACTTGCAATTAGTGCTATCGCTAGCCCAGTCGGAATCAGTAAACCTAATGAGATCTAATGTAGAGTCTGTTGCATAATGAATCCCAAATGTGATGGTTCCCTGAACGTATTGAAGGATACGCTTTGCAGCTTTCCAATGTAGCTCATGCGGCTCTTCCATGAACCTCAAAACTACGCCAACTGAATATGAGAGGTATGGTCTAGATTGTGTGAGATACAACAAGCTCCCCACTAGTTGTTTGTATAGTGTGTTGTCAACCAGTGGATTCTCCCCACCATCCTCAAGTTTGACTTCTGATAGGAAAGGAGTCGGAGCATACTTGCAGTCTGTCATGTGAAATCTCTCAAGGATATCTCATGCATACTTGGCTTGAGACAGTTTGATGCCTGATACATCCTGACTGATCTTGAGTCCAAGGAAGAAGTGTAGTGGACCCATGTCCATCATCAAAAACATGTCATGAAGAATCCTCTTGACTGCAGCAATCGATGAAGTCGAGCAACCGATGATCAGCAAATCATCAATGTACAGAACTAAAAGTAGAAGTGAATCATTCATCCTGAAAATGTAGACATTCGGGTCTGATTTACAATGTACAAAGTTATGTGACAACAGGTAGGATTCCATCTTGGCATACCATGCCCTTAGAGCCTGCTTGAGGCCATAAAGGGACTTCTTCAGTCAACAAACCAAAGATGAGTCCTGCATAAATCCCTGAGGTTGCTCCATGTATATCTCCTCAGAGAGATCATCGTGAAGAAATTCATTCTTCACGTCCATCTGATGGACTTCCCATGCTTTAGCTACCGCAATAGAAAGTACCAATCGTATGGAATCCATCTTCACTACTGGAACGAAGGTATCATCATATTCAATACCATGAACCTGCTAAAAGCCTTTGGCGATAAGCCTGGCTTTGTATCTGTTAATTTGTCCATCCGATGCACTCTTGGTCCTGCAGACCCATCTGCAACTGACAAGTTTCCTCCCAGAAGGAAGGGGAACTAGATCCCAAGTCTGATTCTCGAGGAGAGAGTTGTACTCCTCCTGCATGGCAGATTCCCAAAAGGGATTTCCTATAGCCTCGTCATAAGACTGTGGATCTAAAGACTGAATGAAGAAAATATGTATGGAGGGAAATGGTTCAGTGGCAATGAGTGCAACAATAGGCTCATTGAAATCAAATCGAGTCCTCCTAGTGTCGGTTGGATCACCAACGAGATACTCTGCATCCTGAAGAGTAGTATGTGCCCACTTGGGCCTCTTCTCTAGCTCTGCAACTGCATATGGATTCTCTGAATCTGCATCTGACTTTACTGACTATGAATCGTAATCATCTAAGTCCTCTGAATCAGAACTCTCATCTAAAGAAGAGTCGGGATGTGCATGCTCATCATCTCGGACAGGTGGAAGAGTGAAGGTGTCTGCATGCGGTTGTTGAAGTACATGCAAGACACTTTCATCGAATTGGCACTACGCTCAATGATGAGATGGTCCGAGGAAATATCAATAAGTCGATATCCCTTCACACCGTCAGGGTATCCAACAAAAATTCACTCAGTGATCTGTGGATCAAGTGCCCTCCTCTTTTCAGAGGGAATCATGGCCCATGCACATGAACTGGAAATGTGAAAGTGGGTCACTTTCGGTTTGAGGATGCTCCAAGCCTCATAGGGAGTCTTATCCTTGATAGATCTATGGGGAGATTTTTTTTTATGTATGTTGCACAATTAATTGTGTTGTCCCATAATCTCTGTGGTAGTGACTTTGCATGCAACATGCAAGATGCCATCTCCTTTAAAGATCGTTTTTTATGCTCAGCAACTCTGCTTTGCTACGGAGTATAGGGAATTGTGTGTTGTAATTGAATCCTTGCCTCATGGAAAATATTATGGATCTCATGATTTACATACTCTCCCCCATTATCGGTTCAGAGGACTTTGATCTTCTTTCCGAATTGTGTCTCAACCAGGGATTTGAAATCTTTGAGGTGTTGAAAGACCTTGTATTTTTGCCTGTGAAAGTAGATCCAAGTAAAATGTGAGAAATCATCAACAAAAATGAGAACAAAACTCACTTTGTTGATGGATGGATGCAGAAAAGGACCCATAAGGTCACTGTGGATCACATCTAAATGTGCAGAAGCTCTCTGAGACTTTCCTTTGTCAAATTTATCTTGAGGGTGTTTTCTGAGAACACATCCCTCACATACTCCCTTGGAGAAATGGATGTCTGGTAAACCATCAACCAATATGTGCTTGCTAAGTTGTTGTGTGTATCTGAAATTCAAATGTCCAAACCTTTCGTGTTGTATCCTACTACTTTCATCATCATGAGTAAGCAATAAAGTAGAATCAGGTTCAATGAATTCAGAAAATGTATACAATCTAGATTGGTGATTTAGCTCACCGGTAGAAACCCTGGAGTTGGTTTGCGTGTCACATATGTCCACAGAAATTGGTGTGAATATGAATTTATTTTCGGTGCTGGAATTCATCATCTGATACACGGAGAGAAGGTTGACAGAAAGTTTGGGAACATGCAACACATTCTTGAAGCTTCCATTGGTGAGTTCAATCCTTCTTTTGTCGATGAATTTGACAGAAGATTTGTTCCCCATCAGAATAGGAGGACCTTTGCATGCATCCAACGAAGAATATACTACTTTTGAGGCATCCATGTGATGTGATGCTCTTGAATCTACGATCCAAGCATCGGGAGAGGATTTGATGGCAATCAAGGCATGTCTAGAATTGCCTTTCTTGGAATTCGGATCTTCTGGCTTCTTCTTCTTGGCACCCTCGAGGATGCGATCTCCAAGGTTATTTTTCTGAAGTATTTGAGACATCAGATCTTCTTTTTTTTTTCATGCATGTGGATTCTGAATGGAATCCTTTGTGATAGTACGTGCATTTCTCCCCTTTTCTTCCCTTTTCCCCTTTGGATTCGGAGGCATCGATGAAGGGTTTTCTGTACCCTTCCTTCTTCGGATGTGCATGAGCTTTCCTTTTATCTTTATCTTTAGATTTATGATATTTGTAGATGTCATCATGCATAGTGAGTGCAAGTTCCCTTGGGCCTTTGATTGTGCCCATGTTGATGAGCTTAGTTTTCTCTTGTGTCAAGGATTCGATAAATTCCTCAAGAGAAGGCATCTTCCAAGTGGCTCCAGAGGCAAATCTGATAGAATGGAATGTGGATACGAATACATAGAATTCAGGACCAAGCTTGGAGAGAATGGTGAGAACCATTTGTTTCTCCTCCTTCAATTTATCAACCCTGCAATATTTGAGTTGCAACAGTAAATCCTTGAATTTTGTAAGGAAATCTTGGATATTGTCGAAGCTTTTTGGATCCAATGTGAGCAGTTCCACCTCCAGCATGTGTCCCCTCATCTCATCATGTTTTCCAAATATCCCTTCCAAGGTGGTACATGCTTCATTGGGTGTCTTACAGGAAGATATATGAAAAAGGAGATCGGGAGAAATAAGAATGCAAATTGTTCTGAGTGCCCCATCCATGCAATTTAAATACTTGGATTTGTCTATGGATGATATCAGTTTTGTATATGTATTAAAGGTTAACCTATACAACCCTCTGGTTCGGAGATGTATGGCTATTTTCTCCTTCCATGCAAAATAGTTGTAAGATGTAAGAATGAATTATTTTTGGAATTCCATCTTTCCACTGTCTTCAATCTTTTGTACCTACAAAAAATTTTGGTGTAGATTTTGCTTAGCAGTTCGTTGGCTCAGATACCATGTAAATATGTTGAACCTGCACAGAATATATCTATATAAACATTAATATACACATTTGCAGAGAGAAATTGAGAAAGAAGAAGAAGGAGAGAAAGAATGAAAGAATTCTCAATAATCGTTGTGAATAATGAATAATTTACACATGATATACTCTATATAACTCAATGAGTGTGCACTGGAGGAGAACCAATGTGCCATGGTGGTAGTCTAGAGTGATCTGGACACACACCATCAGTTACGGGAGTGAACTTCCACCTAGTCTAGTCTCTCAGGTAGTTACAGGAGTGAACGTCCACCTAGTTGAGTTAACTAGTCAACTAGTCTTCAGTTAACTGACTAAACAGAGAGTAGTGAGGAGTTAACTCAAGGAATCAAGGGTAATGTGACAGTATGGTGATGATACCAAGGCAATATTGAATTAGCATGGTGATGATCCCAATGTTGCATGGTGACAAAACCAATGCAGCATCTAAACTCAACTCAACTAGTCAAATTGAAATGTCAACTGAAAGAGTCGAATATTCTCCAAGTGGAATATTTTCCCCTAAAATATAGGAGACTGGATAATGACTAATTATGACTATTAAACAAGGAAAAACCTTAGGAAAAATCAATCCTAGGTGTGTGTGTGAAGTAACTCCAACAACGTGAAAACACGAGATAATTAAATTGTTCAAATTGCAATCTCTTCCTGATGTTTTAGGCTTGTCATTGCCACTAGGGCGTCTCATTGTGCTAAGTATTTCTTTCTCCTATTATAAATTCTCATATACAGCCATTAGGGCTGCAGAAACCCTAATACATTTACATTTATAACTCACTACTCAACCGTTGAAAGTTGCTAAAAGTTTTCCACATTAATCTTCTAAGGCTAGCACACTTTTTGGGTGGATTGTTGGCAAGTTTTGACGGCTGATTTCTTTGTTATAATAACTTGTTTGTTACAGACATAAGGATGCAAATTACATCTCTATGACACTTTCTCTTCAGCCTTATTTCATGCTAGATTCTTGCTCTTTCATTCTCCAGTTGAACTAGTATTTACTAGCTTGTCTCTTGCTTATTTAACTAGACTTTTAGCATCTTCATTTGTAGCTATTACTATCTTTTGTTTTCTGATATATATTTGTTTGTTTCTAAAATTAGTTAAAGCAGGATTAACTTTATTTTCCAACGAACAATATAAGAATATAATTGGCTTGTTCTTTTGTCTCGGGTAGGTACGTCATTCTTTGTAGGTTCTCTTACTTCTTGGAAACCTTTGGCCACCACCAGGACTCTTTCCCAATCATTTTATGTGCCTGGAATCTTGAACTATAAGGGATACACTTCCATCATATCACTTTCCCTCTCATTTCCCCCTAGGGTCACCAGGATTCCCCCCTTTAGGTGATTCTATCATCTCAAAGTCATGGGAATATCTGCCTAAGGTGACAGTGGGTAGGTGTTCTCAAAGATATCACCATTTGTTGGTTGGGTCAAGATTTTCCCAACCTACAACTTGTGTGATTTGGCATCGTTGTCGGGGAAGATTTTGAATCCTCTTATGAACCCTAACAAGACTTTGGCAAGCTATCTCAAATATTCTTCCCTATATTTCCTAATGAATCCACCTAAACAATAATCCCTTTCGACTTTTGATGACCTCTTCTTGAAGTTCAGTGGGTGACTCCACCTTCCCAAGAACCCACTTTTCCCTTTTTTACCTTTTATATTTTGATGAGCCTTGACCTCACCCGACGACTCCATTGAAGTACCTTCTCAGACAATGGAATTATGGCACCATGGGATGAACCCTCGTCCAAAAATTGTTATGCCTCAAGGAGGGCGCTTTTCCAGATCAAAAAGGAAAAGGTTGCTAATAAAGTTGTTGAGGAAATCATGAATCGTATAAAAGAGTTATTTAAAAAAATTATTGAAGAACTAACCCTTGAGGATGAAGAAATGCTTGAAGGATAGATATATGAAGATACCGATGAAGATTTGGTCAATACTTTTGATGAAGATGAAGTGCTTATACATGCCCTTCCTTTTGATGAAGACATCCATACCTCAGTTCCTCCTGCACATCAAGAAAAGAACATGATGAGTTATGACCCTTTCGAAAATATTGATGATACTTTATTCCATTATTTTGGAAGTAAATAAGTATTAGAGGAGCCCTTGGATGCTACAGACCCTTTTGGAAAAGGGAAAATAAAGAGATATGTATTAAGGATCAAGCCTCTTGTGATGAAGAGATGATGGAGGAGCATGTCCATAAAGAGAAAGAATATTTTTGATGAGGTGCAATATGTTGAGAAGTCTCATGAGACATCATTATATTTTATCCATCTTGATAAAGTTGAGGTTGTCCATCCTTAATATCCTCCTGAAGTTGAAGAAACAAATGGTTTAAATGATGAAGAATTTGAAGATCCAGTTGAAGCCACCCCAACCTCTATTCTTCCCACACACGAAGACAAAGACATGGTCATTTTCAGTCATATTGATGGTCTTATGAAAGAACCCTTGGATATGGTTGATGAGCATATCGACACTTTAATACAGACTGGGAGATGCGGATGGGATTTTCGTCGTCTTGTTTTGTATAGGGATCCCATTTACAACGTTGAGGCTAGTCCTCAAACAAAAGGAGTTGAGTTATCATCTTCAGAAGAGTGGTCTTCATGCGTATATGACTCAAATGTTTGGCATTCTAGTGATTATATGATTACAAATTTATTATGTTCATTAGAGGATGACTTGTCGCAACAAACTCGTGGTGATATTCAGTCATCCCTTGATACATACCCTTTTCAGGATGCAAATTTGTTCTATGAGGATTTTCATCCTTTATGCTCAGATTTTGATAGACATCAGGTCGTGGCCAGCCCAAAGCAATCTGAGGTCCACACTACCAAACTAAATTACTTTCATGTTGAGACTTTGGGCAAGTATTTCAAGACAAAGAAGAGATGTTTCCTAAGTCTGAGGGAGGAGTCTTTCTCTAGACACGAGGTTATGTCTTACCCCATTCCCCTTGGAATTTCTTATCCTTTGTCATCCTTCAGGGAGCAGTGATTTTCTAAGTGAATATGAAGACGATTCATTGTGTACATATGGTAACCCTCTTCAGAGATGGATTGATAAGGATTGTTGCTACACATTCAGGCAGGATGATTAGGATGATGATTTCTCTTTCCAGCACGATTTCCTCCCTCCCACCCATCCCCATGCCCAAAAGTCTTCCCCTCATCCCTAACACATCGTCCACATGACTTAGAAGGAGGTCCCCTCGAGAAACACCCCTAAAATTGAGGGATGATTCACCCAATAGGTTGTTTTTTCAACCCTCCCATACTCAAACTTGGTAAATTGCATAGGCTCTTCAAGCATTAGTTTATTTTGATCAGTTAGTTTGTATGTACATGCTTAGATGACTATTTTATTGATTTGATTTACTCATCATGATGATTTGACTTTAGATCCTTGGAGGGCGTATCCATTTGTCTTTGCAGGACCTATCTGGTGGAAAGTGTTGGAGGAACAAGCCTAGCTTGGGCTTCCACGGGCTTCAATCCCACAGGTTGAATGCCAAGGGTCCACATGTCGTATCATGTATACTTTACTTTGGAGGAATATAGGACACCTTGGAGGACCGTTCTTATCCCTCACATCCCAATTGATTTGCTTCGAGAGGCCAAAACGTCACTTCCTTGAGGCTTGACGCCATAGAGGGGCTAGGGTTTGGTGGTGATGGAATTGCTACTTGACACTTGGCATGACCTTGTAGGAGGAGGCTATAGTGGATCAGAGGGAGGCTCTATGAGCCCCAACAATTTCAACTTACTCCTCCAATGACTTGATTAAAGGGTCAAAATGTCACTCTTAGAGGGTGACATCATGTTTTAGGGTTTTCTTTCATGGGAAAAAAGTAAAAATTAAATAATATTATTTGTGTAAAGTGGAAAAATAAGGGTTGTTGCCCCCTTATTTTGTGTTTACCATTATTTATGTGGAGAAACAATGTTTAAGACATTTTTTATAAGTAGAGACCATTTAAATCGCATTTCATAACATAACTCTCCCATTGTGAGAAGAACTTGGCTAAAAATCTGGCTATTCTTGGGTATTTTCTCTCTCCTTTGCAGTTGATATGGTTTTCTTTGCTATTGGTGTAAAGAAGTGGTGTGTTACCTCTTCTGGAGTATTTCTCTTGCATATTGGTGGACAACTCTTGGTAAAGTAGAAGTTTATATTGTTAATTATTGCTCTAGGTGAAGGTTTTTGTCTTGTTATGGTCACTTTTTCTTGGTTGCAAGGTTAACTAGTTGGATTTCTTGGGGAGTATAGCGGCATACAACCCCACTAAGTGCATCAATATTTGTGTTGTAAATAATTTGTTACTTAAGGTAGTGCTAGGAGAAGTAAAAGGGCTTACACCCTGCTAACACTTCCTAGTAATCTCTACTTTCCTTGGGGAGTAAATGGGTTTACACCCCCAAGGAAGTAGTATAGTTAACTCATTATTTTACTCCATAACCCAATAGTTAAATCACTAATCATTTTCAATTCGCAATGGAGAAATAAAATTGTTTCATTGGGATACGTGAAAACATGAGATAATCAAATTGTTCATATTGCAATCTTTTCTTGATTTTCTAGGCTTGTCATTGCCACTATGGCATCTCATTGTGCTAAGTATTTCTTGTTGTTGTTATAACTTCTCATCTACAGCCATTAGGGATGCATAAACCCTAATACATTTGCATTTATAACTCACTACTCAATCGTTGAAAGTTGCTAAAATTTTGCGACATTAATCTTCTAAGGCTAGCGCACTTTTTGGGTGGATTATCGACAAGTTTTGACGGATGATTTATTTGTTGTAATAACCTGTTTGTTACAGACATAAGGCTGCAAATTACAACTCTGCAACACTTTCTCTTTCAGCCTTATTTCATGCTAGAGTCTTGTTCTTTCATTCTCGAGTTGAACTAGTATTTACTAGCTTGTCTCTTGATTATTTAACTAGAATTTTAGCATCTTCATTTGCAGATATTACTATATTTTGTTTACTGATATATATTGTTTTGTTGCTGCAATTAGGGACAGAAAGATTAACTTGCTTTTCCAACTAACAATATAAGCATATACTTGGCTTGTTCTTGTGTCTCCGGAAGGTACATCATTTTTGCAGGTGCTCTTACCTCTTGGAAACCTTTGGCCACCACCACAACTCTTTCCCAAGCCTTTTATATGCTTAGAATATTGACCTATAGGGGCTACACTTCCATCATATCACTTTCCATCTCATTTCCCCCTAGGGTCACCGGGATTCCCCCCTTGCTGTAATTCTATCATCTCTAAAGTGACGAGAATACCTACCTAAGGTGACAGTGGATAGGTTTTATCAAATTTGTCACCATTTGGTGGTTGGTTTGGGCTTTTCCCAACCTACAACTTGTGTGATAACAGTCTCCAACAAATTAGCTTAGGGCATATGACAAAAAGAAGGAGAAGGAAATTGAATAATTTTTCGATTCAAATGGGGAACCTATGTTTGATGACCCTAAGTTTTTTGACACCTATATTGAGAAAATCTCCATTGGGATGAAAAGGAAATTTGTATTTTATGAGCTTCCATATTGGGATCAACTTAATATTTCTCATTTACTATATCCCATGCATATATTTAAAAATATTTCATGTTCTTTATGGTGGCACATATCATCAAAAAAAAGTGACACATTGGGTGTTAGAAGAGATATTATTTCTTCAATCCTAAAAAGAAACATTGGCTACAAAAATAAAGTAGAGGAGAGGTTGGTCCATCTTGGTATTTTAAAGAAGGTGATGTCACATGAATTTTGAAGAAAGATGATCTTTCTATGCAAAGGATGTTATATTGGGTGTGAAGGTGTCTTCTTTATACTAATCGACTCTATGATGGTTGTTCATCATAGATGAACATTTGTTGGGGTTGAAATCACATGACCATATAAACCTTCTAAGGGTATGTATGTGGATTACATGCTTCTTTTTCTACAATGTAGGTTATAATATGTTATGCACTCACAGTTTTATGCCAATTAATTTTGTATTTGCTTATTTTGTAGTGTCATTATTTGTTGTTGGTGCTTGGTTGTGTGAACCATGATTCCTCTAAGACTGATGACACGCCATATCTAAATTATCTACATTTGTGTGTTGTATTACATCAAAGGAGATAAACATGGCTAGCATTCCATGATCGCATCAAGAGATAGTTGAGATTGATTTTATGTTTGAGAAGGAATTACTGATGATTTTCATGGACTTACAATTCCATCTTCTAATTCACTTAGTTGATGAGGTTGAATTAGTTATGGTGGTATCATGTCATTGGATGTTCTTCTTAGAGAGGTACATGAAAACATTGAAGGGTTTTCTTTAACAAAGGAAAAAACTTGAGGGGTCTATGGTGGAGGGGTACATAGTACACGAGCCATTTTGTTATGATAGTGAGTACAATAAACTAATTGTTATGATCCAACTCCTTAAAAATGATAAGAAGACAAGATTTAGGTTCCAAGGATTTAGGTTCGAAGAGACGCACCTCATGCTGAATGTTCTCCTTTAAAATTCCCATTAAGAGATCTAACAAATTATCCTCGGAAATGTTATTTACCCTAAGATTGAGATTTTGGAATTGTTGATTGTGCATTGGACCTTTTTCCTAAAGATTTATCAATTGACTAAAGAATGTATTGCTCTTAATATCCATGTAATGTGATATCAATTCATCCGTAAAAATGGACCAAGATATAATAAAATTATTTTTTCTTTCACAAAGCCATTGATACCACACAAATTGATCATTTTCTAAATACAAGGATGCAACAGGTACCTTTTGTAATCTTGGGGTTTTGTGTAGATCAAATAATTGTTCCATCTGGAATATCCATGTTATAGGGTATTTACCATCAAACTTCCTCATATCGATCTTTGGAATGAAGTCATTCCTCGGTGCTGACATGAAGCCTTGATGATGTGCATCTTGGAGTAATGAATGATCCTAACTTTGAGATTCATTATTTGTGCTCTCCGAATCGGATAAAATACTCCCCATATATGATCAAATATCAACACCATTGTTCTCCTTATTTTCTTGATTTCCATGGATATCCATATCCCTGTTAGGGCTCCTCTGTAAGGGAATGGTATCTAGGGTCTTCATGGATTTTTGAATTTCTTCCTTATTTTCATTCATGGATTTTTGCATTTCATTTATCTTCTTTTCCATTTGATACCTATTTTCATCTATCTTATTTTTCATATGTGCAGTATTTTCATTCATCTTCTTTTCCATATTCTTTTATGTCTCTTTCCTATTTTCATCCATCTTATTTTTCATTTCATATTCAATTTATCTTTTTAGGGATTCTTGAGAATGTGATAAATCCACTAGTTTTTACATACTATCATTCCTTTCATCAACTTGGTTCTTTAATTGGGTTAGTCTGTTTTCAAAGTCTTCATTTTCTTCAGAAGTCATGTTTGTGTTTTTATGAGTACCAATATTATTTTTGTAGAATGTTATGATCTAAGGCATTAAAAATGATAAAAAAGTCAATGAATTATAGTCCACTTCGAGGGGGAAACCTCCTTTTAAAATATATCCAATTCAGAATACAGTATGAGACTAGATAAGATGATCCTAAGACTAGGTCTCCTTGGTATATATATATATAGGAGACAAAGGGTACTATTATAATGAAAGGGTACAATGAAGGCTAATATTTAACTCTAGTATTTAACTCAACCAGAATACTATCTATATTTTCCTCAGTTCCTTGCATTTTGATATTTTGTTTAGAGAGTCTCTCATCTAGAGCTTGAAAGATCATGGAAGACATGGAATTTTACAATTCCTTAATGGATTTTTATATTTATTCTTTAAGTTAGTTATTATTTTCATCCATATTCTTATCCAACTCATCCCTTATTATTGACCTAAAATTCAAATCATTAAATTGTTCCTCCAATTTGCATAGCTTGTTATGCATGTCCGCATTTTCTTCTTGAGTTATACATGAGACCTTGGGAGGTTTAATTGGTGCTGACATATTTTTTGGACCCATGTGGAATAATAATAATAATAATAATCCTTTATTTCCTCTTTATCACAAATTTTGAATCACCAAAAATAGATCTTCCAATAAAAAGTTATGCCAATTGCAAGTTACATACCTTTCAAACTCTTAATTTAGAGTTTGTTTTCCTCGCCGACCTTCCTTCTTGTGTATTTTTGAAATTTCATCTCTTCTAAGTCTAATATGTTGGCCAGTAGTACTTTGATATGTCCTCTCTTCAATGCCATAGGTCTGATCAAAATTGTATGTGCCAAGTGAAGTTAGGGTAACTTTCCCAAACCTTGATAATTTTTTGCCTTTCTAGGAGAGAGAACCTGTACAGAATTCCACACGTCCAATATTTGATATCTGATTTTGAAATGTTTTGTTAGAAAAACAAGATCACAAATTAATAAATAAAACAGATGTGGAAATAAAACACAGAAGATACACAATACAATAGACACACAGATATACATGGATCACCTAGTGTGGGCTACGTCCACCAGAGAAATTGTTGGGTCCTTCCTTTATTATTATCCAACAAATGAAGGGATACAACCTACAACATACCCGTTGTAACTTCCTCTTCTTTCTCTCGCAATCTCCTCTCTCATAATATAATATTCACTCACATACACAGTTGCAATACAATTCCCTCATAGAAGAGGGTTTCCTTCTACGGTAAAAAACCCTAGCATAAATTCTACCGTAAAATATGTGACCTTATAATGAATGGTCCAAATTGACTATGAAATTACAATATTTTACAAGGCAATTTTCCCAAAAATTTCTCGCCACCCCCCTGGCGAGAGATATGGGGGGGCAATCCCCCCCACACCCCCCCATCGGAAAATGGGGTTCAAACGCGACTGAAACAAGACCACTGAATAAGGAAGATAATTAGGCTCCACAACCAACACTTGTACCAAAAATCACTAGTACAATTGGCCAATTTATCAACACCCTTCCGACGGATCCTCGTCTGGCTTCCGACAAGCCCAATTCCCAACTATTAGTCAAACTACTTTCGTCACACTCTCGATGGTAGAACCATTTATGGAAATTGTGGCAAACTAAACTACCATGTGATGTCTATGGAGAGGTTTTATGAAACAGATGTTCGTTGCACTGTCGACACTCACATCATTGTCTATATGATGACAAATGGGTCTCCCACATGGCATATTTGATTCAACATAGCCATAAAACCCATTGTCATTAAACCGAAGATGACGATCATTACTGTGACTTAGCAGTGTATAAGTACCATTGGAAAGTTGACGCGCATTCCATTGAAACTGTGATTTTGAGGACAGAAGCCCACGTCGGCATAACAATGTTTTATGGTGCCCAATCCATTTACGATCCAACAATTTGGTGTGACGAATTCAGCGGATGCATGACTCCATGGTCAACAACATCCTTCGATGTTGTGATGCATTAGAGCTCCAATAATTTGATGAAGGATCGTCAAAGTTTGGACAATGATATGATAAAATGAAAAAAAAATCAAATTGCATCGGACATCGGGAGCAAGTTGAGCAAGATGTAGATGACAATGTATATAGAAAATTAGGATGAGGGTTTTTATTGTTGCATAAAACCCTATTTCAAGTTTGTTTGAGCGTCCACAACTAAAAATGCGCAGTCATGCTTCAGAAATACATGTTTTGATTTTAAACTGTAAGTTATGCCCTTGTGCATAAATGCACGCCATGATTCACTAAAATGCACGCCCATGTATTAACACCCCTGTAATTTGAGTGGTTCAAGTTTATGAGGGTGTCTTAGATAATTTTTCACTTGTCTCCATATTTATATTTTCATTTGCAAACATAAAAGTGGTTTCTATGTAAAAGAGGCAAAGTCTACCTTGTAAATTGAGAGACCAAAACAATAGAAAGTGAACTAAGGGAAATGCATGCCTATCCTTCTATATAGCTTCAAATAGAGTTATCTAAGTTTTTGGGTGAATTTAATAACATTCTAAATCTTTATATACCATACATAGTGCGTTACAAAATGACTAAGGACTTCTAGCTTGAACCAAGATTCCAGACTTTTTGTAAAATGGAGGGTAAGACCATCTTACTATAAAATGCATGCCTAAGACTCATATGACCACCAAATTGAGTGGTTCCAATTGTGGAGTTTTGATTTTATCATTTTACATCTATTCATATTTCAACTATGCATTTTGAAACCAAAAACCCTCTGTTGTGAAAAAATTCTAAAATTTTCCTTGTAAATGAAAAAAAATGCATGAAAATGGGGCATGATGAGAAATGCATGCTCTAGGCAGAAAATTCCATGTATGGTGTTGTTAATTTACAAGTTACAAGACTGTGGATTTGTCGTAAATTTTAAAGATTGCATACTACGGTGATTTGTGCCCAGAATTTAGTGAAGGGTTGAAATATACATGAATGTTTGGAAATTGTGCACAGACACTAACTAAAATGGAAAAATGATTACTAACTACCTGCATCCATGAACTTTATGAGGTAGGAGCTTGTACATCCACATCACACATAGGCTAGTTGTTAGTTGCATTTCCATTGCGAAGACCTATAGAAATCATTAGAGAATACAAGGTTATATGACTAAATAATAATTAAATAAATAAACAGACATATCAACATGTACGAGACTCTAGAAATACTAAAATGGAATACCTGATTGAGAAAAATACTTGTTTTGATTTTAAACTGTAATTTTTGTATTTGTGCAGAAATGCACACCGGGCTTCAAAAAAATGCACGCCCTGGTATTTACATGCCTACAATTTGAGTGATTCAAGTTTTTGAGGGTGTCTTAGATAATTTTACACCTATCTACATATTTAGATTTTCATTTGCAAACATAAAAGTGGTTGTTGTGTAGAAGAGGAAAATTCTACCTTGTAAATTGACAGACCAAACCAATAGAAAGTGACCTAATGGAAATGCACTCGCATGCATCTATATAGCTCCAAATTTAGTTATCTAAGTTAACTACATGAAAATTATGTCCATAGAATTGTGGGAAGAGTTGCAGATGATACAAATCTACCCATGGGAAAAGATGTGGCAACTATACCCACAGGGCATGTTTCCATAGTTGCAGATGTTACAACTCTACCCACAAACCTGTGGGAAAAGATGTGACAAATCTTCCCACAAGTATATGGACAGAGATGTGGCAATTTTCTCCATAGGCATGTGGGCAGAGTTGCATATGGCCACAAGATTGTGGGCAAAGTTGTAGATGCTACACTCTACCCACAAGCATGTGGGAAAATCTACAACTCTACCCACGGGTCTCTGGGCAGAGATGTGGCAACTATGGATACCTTGGATGAATTATCACATCCAAATCTATTTTGGGTGGAAGTAGTTCAAAGTTATTTCACATAAATCACAAATTTACTCAAGTTCGGTTATGTACAAAATATGTATGACCATAAACAATGAATATGATTGGCTATCTAATATGAAAAATACAAGTTCAACATGGGAAACCTATATAATCTTTCTATAGATAGTATTTTAAACTAATGCATTCTATATCATAAAGTATAATTCATCCTTTAGGAGGCACATGACAAAGAGAGAGGAGGGAATTATGGTGGAACAAAAACAACTAGGTTGAAGTTTCTCTATGTTAGAATGCGGTAGTCAACACAATGTTAAGATGTCATGGAATATTCAAATAATTTTAACAAGTGTCAACTAGTTGGTCACCCTTATGCCTATAATGACATTCCATTGCAACCCATTATGATAGTGTGGATTTTATTAGTAAATAAGACATAAGAATTTAGATCGAAACAACAAACAAAGATACAAGGTAACAAAATTTGGAGATCCTTTTAGTCTGAAGTGAACACCCCACATATCCAAATAAAATCTAACTCGGCACCATAGCCCTAACCTTGTTCTTTAGAATACCTGCAGAAATGGTCCACGAGGTGTAGGATAGTCGGTGACGGAGTGTGTTGCTAAGCCACTCCGTGATGTTAAAGTCACCGGTTCGAAACCTGCGGGGACAAAAAATCCAACCATGTTAAGGGTTGGTGTGGCTCAGGCCGGGTGCGATCCACGTGTGATTTTGACGGCTTAGATGCCCCTGAGTCGCGGTTTCTCAAGCCACAGGTTAATCGCATTGCCAACAGGTCTCGCACAAATTAACAAACAAACAAAAAAAACCTTGTTCTTTAGAATACCTGCAGAAATCATCAGAGAATAAAAGGTTATATGACTGAATAATAATTAAAAAATAAAGAGACATATTGTTGATTTGGTGTTTTGACTATTTTTCCAATGACCAAATCCTTTTTGCATATGAAAATTATATATTATATGCTCTTATTTAGCCCTTTTTAAAGGTATTATCAAGATTTGTGCATCAATTCGCCATGGAATAGCACAAGGTATGTGTAATCATCGTTTTGTAATGGTTTTATGTTAATTCATTTTCAATTGAATGATTACAATGTCTTAACGTTTCTTGTTTTCTTGCAACCGGCTAAAAACGTGATCCGGTCCCAATCCTTCGTCCAGACCTCCATCTGGCACTCTATCTAGCACTTGGACTGCAGTGGAGTTGGCGGTTAGCATATCGACGGGCTTCGATGGGAGAATCAGAAACATGGTTTTTGTGCCCACTCACGCCCTTTGGCGATGGAACTCGTCGCATTGAGAATTGGGTAGTTGCAACAGCCGCTATTTTGAGTGCATGAGCCTGTTGGACAAGATGCTTTATATTAATGGAATTTAATGTATTTATGGTTTTAGAGAGTGTCGACCCTTCTAGTGTTCTACCTCTCAAGCTCTGTATAAGATCTATAAATACTTTTTTCATATGCTACGAAGAGACACGGATTTTATTTATACACACGGACATTATCTTCAATTTCATTGTCCAATCTGTTTTTGGTGATTAATATCAGTGTCATATTGATTCTCTGACTGCTCTTTTCCATTGAAGTAGTGCCACGACATTCTGGGGGGGGCACCAGTGGCCTAGGTAGTTATTCATATCAGTATATATTTGTATTTTCATATTTGGATTTTATCACTTACTAATTTTGAATTGCTTGTCTAATTCATATCACTGTGTATATATCTTTAATTTTGAATTGCTTGTTTAATTTGTATCATTGTGTATATCTCTCCTAACTTGTAGCTCACTTCCTAGATTGTGTGTATTATAGAGTATTTGTGGACATCCATGTTTACTTGTTTATATTTTGATTCCTAACATCTTGATTGTCAGTTGTAGTTCACTTGTTTATAAGTTGTTTATTATGCCATCATGTCTCTTTTCTTTGTTTCATAAGTTGTAAATCACTTTGCAGAGTAGTTATTTAGACAGATTCCATTTTATTAAGTTGTAATCTTCAAACACTCTCTATGGCTTTGCATAACTTGTTAATCTTGTTTCTAGCATCAGCATGATAAGATAAAAGTTAATTTCGAGTTATGATTTTCAATGATATCCTACTTATGAATTTGAATTATGATTTATAATTAGTACTAGTTATGAGTTTGTAGGTTTGCATGAATTATTGATTATGTACAGAGTATTTTCCAGTATCAATGTGATAGAGAAAATGATTGATGTTGAAACTCTTATGCACAATGTTTGTAGACCATATGGATTCCAAGAACATCTAATGTTGTTTTTATGATGGCAAGGCTTTCTATAGACTGCATTATCCATACTCTGCATTTCTATGTAGAAGTTAGCATTGAGTTATTTCCACTTGAGTTGTCATTGGTGAATAGATTCCATCATGATGTAATTTGCGACCGTAGACGTAATCATCACATTTGAATATTGTCACAACACTCTTGCTTTCAGTTAGGTAGATCAGTGTTTATTCTCTGCAAGATAGAAATAATTGTGAGTTTTTTATTTAAGAATAGAGTTCAGTTGTAAAGATAATTCTAATAGATTGTTTGCTTATTCAGAGATTGCTTGTTTATTCAGAAAGTTTCTTACTTAGATTAAATAGTTCATAGTCCTAGATTGTTTAAATCTCATTAGTTAAATATTGCTTTGTATATTTAACATAGAATATGTTGTTTAAATGGATTTTAAAAGCCATCTTTTAAAGTAGAATTGTAAATTGAAAAGAGTGTTGATCCCTAGGGTAGACCATCTTCTTAGGTAGGTAATATTTCTGTTAGCTTTTCTTTCTTCCTTGACTCATACTGTGTCATAAATCTAAGTTTACTTACCCCGGTTTGACATTTTAATAGAGGGAAATTAGTACATATAGTTTACCCATCACATATCAACATGTACGAGACTCTCAAAAGACTAAAGTGAAACACTTGAATGAGATTCTCTTGGTTTCGATAATAATTTATTCTCTACTAAACAGGGCCAACCACGTGAAGGTGGAATCTCATTTGGCTCCCTCCCCACCCCCCTTGCATCACTCTCAATTCCCCATACCCAATCTATCTATTGGAAAATAATTGAAAGTAGCATAGTATGAGTCATGCATAGAAAGTAGAAAAGCAAAATTTAAAGGTAAATGAAAGAAAGAATGTGTGTGCAATTATGTGGTTCTATACAGAGGCTTAAGTACCTTTGACTCTAGTACAACCAAATGGAATATACCCTTTGGTAATCCACAACAAATAGTAATTTTGTTCGAACTATGTTTTATCCCCAAGCCCGAGGATACATTTCCTTTTTCACTCCATGATTTGTTCTCTTTATATCCAAATACTGTGAAAAGTGTGAGGGTTTCTTATCAGAGGTTCCTTTAGCTCTAGAGGTCTGTGAAACTTTTGGTGTTAACAATAGAGCTAAATTGAGATGCTCAATAACGATAGTAGGCCCCTTTGAGGTTGAACCAACTTCACTTTATCCTTGTCTGATTTGCAATGTACCCTTCCCTTATCCTATAAACTCAACTAAGAAGCCCTCAAAGTCTAATTCTTCATCACCTTTAGTCTTTTTTCTTAGCTTCTCACTCAGTTGATCATCAATATCCATTTTAGAATGCATTTATTAAAAGTTCATCTTTCCAAGTTGTAATTCTTGTTTCTAAGGAGTGTGAATTGCATTGAATTGGTCCATTGACTCATTGGTAGTTTGATTTTGGGCCTCTGCCTCAAGAATCTACTTAAAATATTCCAATGAATCCAGCTTAGCAATTCTTTCCACTACAGGATTTGGCATATGCTTGTACATGGGCTTTCTCGCTGCAATCACACCATGTGGGCCATACACCCATTTACTTCCTTTTTCAAAATCCAGTTGTTCTAGCATTTCTTCTATAATATCTAGAGCAGTTCTAAGCTTGACCAAGACAGGGCCAACCTCTTGAGGCAGCGTGAAAGTGATGGCCTATGTATGCTAGGAAAAATGAAATTCATATAAAATGAGCCTTTGTTTGATGTATATCAAAGCAAATATTCTTGGAGTTGGGAAAATTGGCAACTTGTATCGATCTTGTACAAAACCATATACTTTAATGATAGTGTGATCCTCAGCCAGGTGCCAATATCCTAATATGGTATCTTTTCTCAACCTTGGTATCTTTATCAACTCAGGAAACATCCTAAAAGGTTGAGTGCCATGGAGTAGAATGTAGCATGCACTCATGAACTTTTTTACATAAAGGTTGAAACCTTTATTCTGGTCTTGTTTCCTCACCTCCTAATTCCACTCAATTACTGGCTTGGTTTTACCTGAATCGTCCTTTGTTTTGATCCCAAAATATCTCGAAAAAGGAAGAATTACTTAATAATATGAGGTGCACCAAGTAGGATTGGTACATACAAGACTTAAAGTGATGTGGAAATTTGACAATTGAAAGTTTATGAATTCCTGTAGGAACTGACAATAATCCAATTTTATGAGGTTGATTGACTCCGATGGACATACAACAGAAAGCATCCCTAAAATGGTCTCACCCATTGATATATCATGTCCATATACTAAAACCTAACAAATCATGGCAATAGTTTGCATGGTTAGTTCAGGGAATATGGTGGATTTGAAAGGAGGTGGACCAATTGGTAATGGGGCATATGGGGATAACAAATTACTCAAAAACTTCTCCCTTTCAAACTATGATAATGCTTGGTACTTAGAGTCAAGACCATCATCATCCAGGGTTTCATATACAACATGGTATTGAATTTGGAGCATTTGGGAAATGGATTCTTCAGTTATTTCACAAACTGTCCTAGAATCATGTACATAAATTATTTGTTTCCTATCCACCTGGTAATTGACAGCACACCAATTGACTAATTCTGGAAATTGATAAATTTGTGGAAAAATTGATCTAGTTAGGTTCAATTCCCATAAGTTCAAGTAGATTCGACCATTGTTAGCGTTAGCTTAGGCTCTTTGAATTAATTGGTCAAGGTCAGAGTAAGACAGTGCATTTTCAAAAAATCCTCTTTCCCTGTCCTCCAAGTGGTCATCAGATATAGTCGTTTTCTAGAATGGTCTGATTTGGCGAGGGTTCAATTTAGTGGCCATTTGATTAATTTTAGGGAAAAATATTGACTACCTTTCTCCATATATCGTTATTTTCAAAAATTTGAATGCATTTGCAATAATGAAATGTGAACAGTACCTGAAGTTATCTTTCGAAGGAAAATTTGATTGTTTTTACTGGAGTCTATTGTACTCGTAAAAGTGTTTACCATGTGTGTTTACCTCATTTGCTTCATGGTTAATTGTTTTAAACTTTTTTTTAAATTCTTTGGATTACATCGACACGACGCATCGTTTATTTAGCTTACATCACAGTGGCACTTGTCATCAATTCGTGCATTTCGGGGGCGAGCTAAAGTGGTTTCACAATACCACCCCTGCGTACAAAAATGAATAAGGTGATGACATGTTATCACGTATTAATACAATGGTTCTAAATTTAGGCCTGTGACCCCTTTTTATCCAACGTGCACTTTCATTGGCCGAAATAATATGAGACCGTCGATCTTGGATCTATATCAATGGTCCTATCATGTCTGTTGAATTTTCATTTCAAACCATGTTTGCTCTCTATTGTGCCTACATAAATATGGCAAAGCGATGTAGTAGATAGGGTATCGAACCTAAACTAACAAGTGAATTATAGGGTAAACTTGAAGTGAATGGAACTCAAACATAACCAATATGAACCATTTAAACATGAACAAACAACTACATGATCTACATTATCTATCTATATCAGCAATGAGGCTACATACCGACATTGTGGAGTCGATCCCTCTGACACACAGGTGTGCTCGGTCTCTCCTTGTCCTAGTCTGCTCCTTTGCACATTGTTGTTACTAGAAAGTGTCAATCCAATGAAAATGTCAGTGGGTTTATCCTCTTTTCATCTATACTAGAAAGTGGGGTCGATCGAATGCATATTGCAATGGTTTTCTCCTAAGCACACTCTCCTCGCTCGCGTGTGGGGTCAAACAATGCAGTCGTCAAACGGTTTGGGAGATAGTTTATTTGCTCGAGGTTTGGCACCATAGTGTTTTATAGTTATATGTAAGGGTATAGGGACAAAGTGGAGGTAGGTTCCTATTCATGGAGGGTGAGAGGGAGATAACTAGATGGAGGGAGAGAGCCAACAAGACCTATCTATTTCATTTTTAATGACACTATTAGCACGTGCCTCGGTTTTCCCTGCCACATGAATCTATATACAGGGTTCATTCCATTCATGAATTTTCTCATGCGTTAGGGGGATAAGGGGGATAATTCAGGTATGGAACATTCATAGGGATTTATTCGTCTTATTTGTCTAACATATCTAACTCATGCAACAATGATAGAGGTTGCGGCCATGCATGGTCTCTCAAGATTTGTCCCATTGAATAGTATGCAGGCCCCATGGTGAATAATTGGGACCTGTGGGATTAGAATTGAAAGTGATTTGAGGCATATGAAAATGGTTAGAGCACTAGGTTGAAGGTGTAGGGGTTGTGGCCAAGATCATAAGAAGAGGTACGACCATAAGGAGCTTAGTTAGGATTAGGTGTGGGGTCGTCGAGGTCGAGGTTAAGTTGGGTTAGGTATGTGTAGGGGAATTATAGGGTTATGTGGGTCTACTAGGGACAAAGTGGAGGTAGTTATTTCTTATGCATAGAGGGAGAGAGGTAGAGAATGAGTTGAGGGAGGGAGAGACCTAACAAGTTGAGCCATATTTTTCATTTTTAACGGCATAGTTAGCACGTGGCTCAGTATTCCATTTCACCTCTATATACCTCCCTCTGTCTAAAACACTCTCAAAATCTCACACTCTACCACACTCTCACACTC
>SNQJ01S0004042.1:54899-87455 GCA_010110895.2 Picea sitchensis | reverse complement strand
CTGAAAGATATATCTTGAATATCTTGGATTAAGAGAATGCTTAGGCAAAAAACCCTATATCTTTATTGTTTGGATTTATACATAAAATGGTTCTTCAATAACCTGATTTTATCTTTATGTGCAACAGATTATTTTTAACAATAGAAAACATTGAAGGAGGGCTTCAACATCAAAATTTCTTTATGCTTGGCATCAAATATACAATCTTATTAATCACATACAAATACATCCAATCTTCTTCATGAAAAATAGAAGAATAATTTGATCATCTAAAAGAATTTTAAAAGAGTATTACTTTTAAGATCAAAAGATAATCTGATAAGTCAATTTCAAATATCTCATACTCAAGATTCAAAGTTACAAGATACAATTGAAATCAACCCCGAAGTAATTATTTGTGGAGTTTTATTCATGAAATATGTTCTTCATTACAAAATATCTGACAGTCATATATATGGTTTTAAATACTCCATGATCATATAAGAAAATAGTTTTGAAGAATACAAGAAGAACACTCAAGAACTCGGCCTTGTGCATAATTCAGAGACTCAAGCATAAAGCTATGAGAAATGGTGTAGAAGAAGAAAAAGAGTGGAGAAGATGGATATTTCTATTTGTTGATCAGAATCTTTGTTGCATATGATTTATGTACTTTCTTCTTCTGGTCTTCTTCCCCTGCCCCTCTGATAATCCAACCTTTGATGAAGCCCCTCTTCTCTTTTTAAGAACTAGTTCTTCTAACTACTTGAGTAGTTAGGGTTTTTCCCTTCTTGAATTTCTCGTACAATTCTTCTTCTTGAAACATTTAATTTAATTAATGTCACATTTAAGTTTTTTTAATTATTTCATGTCATTAACATCTGCATCTTTCAAATGAATCCCTTTTTGTCCTTTAATAAAAGTTTTCATATAAACTTTTATTTTCAAAAATTTAATTAATTTCCCTTTTAAAAGGAGGATTGTAATTTAATTTTATGGATATGATATTCAACTTTTTATCCATGGAAACTAATTTATATGTGATATTCATCGTCTTGTCTTTCAAACGATATAAATTTTATCTAAATCCAACTCCCGTATCTCAAGATATGACCTCGTGAAGTCGAGATGTCGAGCAAATTTATCAGCAAGGCATAAAAAAGTTGTTCACTGATATTTTAAGTTTTCAGAAAATTTTGGAAATTTCCAGCTCTCAATACCTATCCCATAATATTCTTCATCGAAATATCTTTCCAACGCTATAAATTTTGCACGATTCCATCGCTCGGAGATCAAGTTATGGCCTCTACAAAATCGTGACTCAACAGTCATTCATTAATTTTGATGGGGCATTCTGGGCCCTTAGATTGAATTTCAACCTCCTTTGTTAAAATTTCAACTTTTGCTTCAAAAACTTATCCCATATGCGTTGGGATGTTGAAACCTTTAATGTATATGATACTAATTCAAAGGTGCATTGGGAGGGAAAAGAAAAACGAAAAGGGAAATAAGAAAACATAAATGGAAAATGATATAATGGAAAAAGAAAATAAAAGAAAATGGAAAAAGGAAATGGGAAATAAAAGAAAAGGGAAAATGAATGTCAATGTGGAAATGGATAAGTAATGAAAGGAGAATAAGGAATGAAGGAGGGAAAAAAGGATAAGTGTGGAAAATGTAGTAATAGAGTTGAGTGGAAGAGAGAAAATGGTTAAGTATGAGGGAATATATGAAAGTAATGAGGCAATGGAAAAATGACTAAGTATAGGATGAGATAATGAAGAGAGGAAGGGAGAGGTGAATGGAAAGGAGAGGAGAGGAGAACATGACACTTAGAAAAATTCTTTATATTTATTTTTGTAATATCTTCGTTGGACTTCTTGGAAAAATTATGCGTATCTTGGTCGTACAGACTCGGATTATGATTCCGTGAAATGCATGGAGAAGTTGATATCGAGGGCTATGCAATGAAGTTATGAGATTTAAAAAAAAAATCTTCTCTTGATGTCAATTTTTTTTATTATACTAGGAGCGGGAAAATATAAGTGACTACATTTTTATATCAACAACTAGCTCCAACTGCGGGCAATGACCCCCTTGTGGGTTGTTGAGAACACCAAAATTTGAAGACCAATTGCCTTCTCCATTGTTATATGGAGTCATATTTGAAATGGATTCTTGAAATTCTTCCTTCATGGAGTGATTTTCTATATAGTGACTACCTTATTATGAAAAACTTGAACTGAATAAGTAAATTATATACAAACAAGATCTACCTACCCTACCTTACTTGAAGGGAAGGGATACTTTCAAGTGTAGGTATATTTCCAATGGAGCCACTCAAGCATCCAACTGATCTTTGGAATGAACCCCAGAGATGTAGAACATATTGATACTTGTACCAATGAGTGAGGGGCACTATCAATGTCTACTGGAGAAAAAATGAACCAGGTGTGTTGAGGATATGATTGCATTTCTTTTCCAACAATGCTTTGGAACCATGATTCAATGACATCAATTCTTGGTTGCTCAAGAATACTATTGTCTTTGATTGCATGAAGAGTTTTCGATCTAAGAATACATTCATCTTTTTTCTTATCTCCAACCACTTCCAAGGTTCTTGATTCATCAACAATGTCTTGAAAAGACTCTTCCTTCATGTAATGGAAACCTTGCTCATCATTCTTCTCAAGATTCATTTCTTCCACCAAGTCTTGTTTCTGAAGGTTTTCTTGCAAATTTTCATCATCTATTGCAAGGTTGAAATATTCTTGTGCATTTCATGGAGGCTCCTTTATTTCATTCTCAAATTTGTTGCTTGAAAGATATTCATATGGAGTATATAGGAGGCTGAAATTTTCTTCTTGTAAATTCGAATATTCATCTTCATCTCAGCAATATGACTTGATTTAGAAAATTCATCCAATCTTTTATTAGATTCTTCTTCAAAATTAGTCACTTCATTATCTTGTGTACATATGGGAGAGGGTGGGTGGGGAAACTTTTCAACAAATAAATCTTCTAATATGTACCAATTGGTAATGGTACCATGCAACAATTAATGGGACCATTCAAAAGCAATCCCACACGGATTTTGTAAAAAAAATTGGCATATAATATTGTCTTCAATAAGATTAAAAATTTGACATGCACAATTGAATCTATACAAATTTTGCTCTGCATACTCCAAAGTATTTCCAAAGAATATAGAAAAATTTTCCATATGAATATTGGGCATTTGAAAATCTACTTCTGGCAGATTTAAAGGGGTTCTATGAAATCACCTCCTTCTTTGGATAATTCTTTGTTTTGTTAAGTCTTGTAAATCCATTGATGGTCTTAAAGGAGCATCACGACATGAAACAAAACTCTTTGGAGGAGTCATAATATATGTCTTGATATTTTTTAATCTTTCCAATGGAGTTGTCAGGGAGTTCATTCTCCCAAATCTTTTGTGCTTCTTGGCTCTTTTTGAGGTCATTGCAAAATATTTCAATAATATTTTTATAAATCTTATGCATCTAGACCAAGCAACAATCTTCTTAAATCTTATTTTCAAAACTTTGAACCAAGGAGACTCTGGTTCCTCAATCATATTTGAAGCAAGGCCTCAAACTTCTTAAAAACAAATGGCTCCCGAGTGGAGTTTCCAAAAATGTTGACATTTAAATCTGTTAGGACCGAAATGGAAACCTCACGAGGATATGAATCCCCCTACGTTTGTATAGAGGTGGTACTCCTCTTTGGCTAAAAGATATATCTTTAATATCTTGGATTAACATAATGTTTATGCAGCAAACCCTATATCTTTATTTCTTGGATTTATACATAAAATGGTTCTTCAATAACCTAATCTGATCTTTATTTGCAACAAATTATTTTTAACAATAGAAAATATTGAAGAGGGGTTCAACATCATAATTTATTTATGCTCGGCATCAAATATACAATCTTCTTAATCACATACAAATACATCCATATCTTCTTCACGAAAAATAGAAGAATAATTTGATCATCTCAAAGAATTTTAAAAGAGTATTACTTTTAAGATCAAAAGAGAATTTGATAATTCAATTTCAAATATCTCATACTCAAGACTCAGAGTTACAAGATACAATTGAAATCAACCTCGAAGTAACTTTTTGTGGAGTTTGATTCATTAAAGATGTTATTTATTACAAAATATATGACAATCATATATATGGTTGTAAATACTCCATGATCATATAAGAAAATTCTTTTGAAGAATACAATAAGAACACTAAAGAACCCAGCCTTGTGCTCAATTCATAGATTCAAACATAACTCCATGAGAAATGGTGTAGAAGAAGAAAAAGAGTGGAGAAGATGGAGATTTGTCTTCGTTGATAAGAAGATTCGTTGCATATGATGTATGTACTTTCTTCTTCTGATCATTTTCCCCTACCCCTCTGATAATCCAACCTTTGATGAAGCCCCATCTTCTCTTTTTAAGAACTAGTTCTTCTAACTACTTGAGTAGTTAAGGTTTTTCCCTTCTTGAATTTTTCATGCAATTCTTTTTATTGAAAAATTTACTTTAACTAATTCATCATTTAAATGTTTTAAATGAGTTCACATCATTAAAATATGTATCTTTCAAATGGATCCTTTTTTGTCCTTTAATAAAAGTTTTCATATAAACTTTTATTTTCAAAAATTTAATTATTTTCCCTTTTAAAAGGAGGACTGTAAGTTAATTTAATGGATATGATATTCATATTTTTATCCATGGAAACTAATTTAGATGTGATATTCATCGTCATATATTTCAAACGATATTAATTTTATCCAAATACGACTCTCGTATCTCAAGATATGACCTCGTGAAGTCGAGATGTCAAGCAGATTTATCAGCAAGGCATAAAAATGTTGTTGACTGATATTTTAAGTTTTCAGAAAATTTTGGAAATTTTCAACTCTCAATACCTGTCCCATAATATTCTTCATCGAAATATCTTTCCAACACTATACACTTTGCACGATTCCATTGCTCGGAGCTCAAGTTATGGCCTCTACAAAATCGTGGCTCAACAATTGTTCATTAATTTTGATGGGGCATTATGGGCCCTTAGATTGAATTTCGACCTCCTTTGTTAAAAATTCAACTTTTTCTTCAAAAACATATCCCATATGCATTGGGATGTTGAAACATTTAAATTATATAATACTAAGTGTATCATACACTTAGTAAGAAACATAAAGAGAAGATTATGGAGCTTTGAGAGCTCGAACCCTTAGAAAATTAATGAATTAATTAAAATTTAATTGCCCATTCATCGTGAGTCAGCACCTAGTCAGTAGTGATTCATCATCCACATTGTCACCACATGTCACATTGTAATTGGATATCATATTTTCCACATGTTACCACCCAATTGGTTGTAGAGTTGTCAAGTGTCACCAATGCTTAACTGTCATGTGTCACTTGGAGATGTGCCCAGAAAACTTAGGATAAGAGAAATATTATTAAAATGACATGGAGGGTGAGGATAATTTATGAGGGTGGTGGATGTCAAAGGTGCATTGTGAGGGTAGCGAAGATGAGGTAAATAATAATAAATATAACTAAGTGTTGGGAAGAAAAGGGAAAATGAATGTGAACGTGGAAATGGCTAAGTAATGAAAGGAGAATAAGGAATGAAGGAGGGAAAATGGTTGTGAAAAATGTAGTAATAGAAATATCACCAACATGTTGACCCATTAACCYGCTAACCCGACGTAACTCATAGATTTGACTAAGTGTTGGAAGAGTTACATAGTAAAAGGTAGTAAAAAGTGTTGTTAAAATTCTAAGTATACGTGCATTATGAGGGTGGTGTAAGTCAAAGGTGCATTGTGAGGGTAGCGAAGATGAGGTAAATAATAAGAAATATAACTAAGTGTTGGGAAGAAAATGGAAAATGAATGTGAACGTGGAAATGACTAAGTAATGAAAGGAGAATAAGGAATGAATGACAGAATGATAGAAAAATGTCTAAGTGTGGAAAATGTAGTAAGAAAGTTGAGTGGAAGAGAGAAAATGGTTAAGTATGAGGGAATATATGAGAGTAATGAGGCAATGGAAAAAATGACTAAGTATAGAATGAGAGAATGAAGAGAGGTGAAGGGAGAGGTGAAGGGAAAGGAGAGGAAAGGAGAACATGACACTTCGAAAAAATCTTCATATTTCTTTTTGTAATATCTTCATTGGACTTCTGGAAAAAATTATGCATATCTTGGTCGTACCAACTTGGATTTTGATTCCGCTAAATGTGTGGAAAAGATGATACCAAGGGATACGCAATGAACTTATGAGAGTTCAAAAAAAAAAAAAATTGATGTCAATTTTTTATTATTATACCAAGATCAGAAAATTATAAGTGACTGCATTTTTTATATCAACACCCCCCTCTCTGTCTTCCTCTCTCTCCCTCTCACACTCACACATTATCTCATATATCAATTGTGATTATTAATTTAACTTACTTCATTTGTATGAATAATTTTCACAAAAACTTCTCATCAAACAAATCATATTGCAAAGCTACTAGTGGCATTAAACCATGACCTAGAGTACCTAGACCATGACATACACACATTGGGAGAGAGTTAACAAGAGTTGTATTTTCATTTTTAATGGCATTGTTAGCATGTACCTCGGCTTTCCCTCCCATGTGTAATCTGTATATGGGATTCATTCCAATATCCATGACCTATACCTAGGCCATGACCTAGGACTAGACCTAGACAATTGCAATACTATTTTTTTTGTCTCCCATTCACTCATTCCCCTTATCTCCCTCTATGCCCACACTCCTATGTCTCGATCCCACCACTCTCTCACTCTCAATACCTCTCATTATAATCTCTCGCATGCTCACTCACTCACTTCTCTGTTCTCCCTCTTCCTCTCTCCTTCTCCCTCAAGTGCTTTGCCTCTCTCCCCCACTCTGCCCCCACAACAACCATATACATAAGTTCAAATTACAAACCATATAGATAAGTTCAAATTACAAATATATAAAATAATAATAAGCTTACTTTGTAATTTCAAATATAGAAAATAATAATAAGATTACTTTGTAATTTCAAATATAGAAAATAATAATAAGCTTACTTTGCAATTTCAAATATAGAAAATAATAATAAGATTACTTTGTAATTTCAAATATATAATATTAATAATAAGCTTACTTTGTAATTTCAAATATATAATAATAATAATAAGCTTACTTTGTAATTTCAAATATATAATAATAATAATAAGCTTACTTTGTAATTTCAAATATATAATATTAATAATAAGAATTCATAAACATTGAGCCATGTTTTTTAAAAAATTTCAAATTGTTAAATATGACAATATAAAACTTTAGATAAAATAACAAAATCAAATTTATTAATCATTACAAATCGTAATGTTTTCCAATGTACAACCTACTAATTATAAAACATAATGATTTTCCAACTATTGTTGCCTTAGTATCATAATTATTAACTAATTAAATCATTATCCAGGTTTAATGATGATATTCATGGTTTGATTGATTGATACAACCATCAATTGAAGTGAATTGTGTGATAATTCACACATGAAGAGTATGAACTTGCACTTTGGAAATCCAATGAATGATTAAAACTTATATAGATTTGCTCATTTGGTTCACGATTCATTTAAGGATCATTGTGTTGATCTTTTGTATAAGAAATATAATTAGATATTGGGCATTGTGAATCCCGACGATTACACCTGTCTAATGGCAATGGAAGGCTCAAATTACCGGAGAAAGACAAATATTTCGAAGACTAAGAATACTTCTACAGCTACTACTAGTGTTACAAAAAAATTTGTTGTTGTTCTTGTAGCACCGATTATTTTAAAAAGGCATGTAGATGCATTTCCTTATGTTCTTACTCGTTCCGTTAAGAGTGCTCCTGAAGCAAGGGATAAAAATTTTAAAGCTCATGCAAGGAATGAATAACCCACGGTGGACTTTCAGTTCATGGTTGAGAACAAACTAAACATAATTATGAATGATTTAATGGGGATTAAACATGATCTCCATGTTCTAAAATGTCTCAGATGCAAAGCTAAGGAGAATAAAGGAGTTGGAGGCGTTAATTCATCTTCCTTTGGGCATAATGTCTACATTAGTGAAAATGAGGAAATGGGTGATGCCTAAATAGAGTCAGATCATTATATATTAGTTGTATTAAGTTTAAGTACAATGTCTAAGGATGTGATTTAGACATATTTTGTAATTTTGATAATTCTAGGATTTTAGCCTAATACTTTGTATATCTCGTTTTAATGTAAATGACTTATGTTGTTCCTTTAATGACTCATCTCTTATTTGACCAATATGTATTTTGTTTATCTAAAGGATAATTACAAGAAATATTCATCTGAAAAATATGTTAGCAAGAGATTTTGTTTATAATTTCTTGATTTCAATGTACTTAAGCCAATGCGGAATTTCATATTTCCACTCATATATATTTTATACTATGCTCAGTTTTTGTAAGGAATTTTTTATTATGTTGAGAAAGAAGAATTTGTAATAAGATTTTTTTTGCACAACAGAATCTTTTATGACTGAAAATGAAAAACTTACCTTGGTTTCCCTCATAACCCACCATCCTATCATTCATCATAATGTTGTGAATTTTTGCATAGAAATCATCCTTTTTAGAGTGTAAATGCACTACTAATTGTACAAACAGGTTATAAATATTAGAATGATTAGTTGTTGAGGGTTTTTGAGGAATCAAGATGTTATAGGATATTTCATGCAGTGGTGAATGCTACATTCATCGCTTTGATCCAATGTTCTTTTTTAAGCAGACTTTCACCAATTTGGCTATATTTTATTTATTTTGAATAAATTTAGGCTATAAATTTTCATATTTTCATTAAAAATAGAAAAACTGTAGCATAATTTATTTATTTTTGTTTGTTAGAAATGTGTATGTGACCTGTGGGGCCAACATTTTTAACCATTGGCTAAGAAACTAGCAGGGGCATCTAAGTCGTCAAAATCACTCGAGGATCGCACCCAGCCTGGGCCGCACCAACCCTTAACATGGTTGGATTTTTGGGTGTCTCCTCCCGACTAAACTCACTGTAACGGTATTGAACTCGGATCGCCTAGCAAGTGAAACCCACACCTTAACTGAATGAGCTAGCGAGAATTGACTTGTAGCATAATTTATTATTATACTTATGCATACACTTATTTTTTTCACTTAAATATAAACATTTTCCAAGAACATATAATAGGTTTTCTTAAAAAAAAATCCAAATCAATGATTATGCATCCCAAATGTTTTGGGAATATTCACTACATGTGGATGAATAGTTAATAGCAACTACTTGGGAAAACCATGAATTTTCGATTGAAGTCATCTAAATTTATGTAGGAAAAATAAATTTTTTAATACCTTACTTGTATTATTTTTTTACTTCTTTCAACATCTAGGTGGTATACCATGTTGTATATTACTGTGTAGAATTTTTTCCATGTATTTCAAACGATATTTCCCATTGTCATTTCTTCTTGTTGTAATTTGTTGTTAATTATTGTCAAAGATGCACATGTGACACTAATGGAATGGTGTTGTTGCCAAATTTTACAGGTAGTAACAAGAATTCAATTGGTTATCGTCTAAAATAAATGATATATAATTTTTTAACATATATGCTTTGGTCACCAAATAGTTTGATAAGTTAAGACTTATGTGTTTTGAATGAAGAAACATTGCTTTGATCCCCAACAATGATATTTTTTTCAACCCACATAAATCATAACTTATCAAAGCATTTGGCGATGAAACCATATTTGTAAAAAAATTATATCATTTATCTTAGGCGATAACTGATTGATTTCTTGTCACTACCTTTAAAATTTGGGAACAACACCATTCTATTTGTGTCACATGTGCACCATTGACAATAATTAACAAAAAAAATCTTATGAAAGAATATTTAGAGAAAAAAAATGAACTTTCATATCAATTAGAGGGAACTTACAACAACAACAACAAAATGGCAATGGAAAATATCTTTAAAAATCCTTGGAAAATGTTCTACACACTAATATACAAAATAAGATACTACCTCCACATTGAAATAAATGAAAATAATAATAGAAGTATTAAAAAAAACATGTTTTCCTATATAAATTTACATGAGTTCAATTGAAAATTCATTGTTTTCCCAAGAGTAGTTTCTACTAACTAATCATCCATATGTAGCGAATATACCCAAAAAATTGGGATGCGTAATCATTGATTTGGCGAAAATATTAAAATAACATATTATATGTTCATGGAAAATGTTTATATTTAGGCGAAAAATATAAGTGTATGCATAACTATAATCATAAATTAAGCTACAAGTTTTTCATTTTTAATGAAAAATGAAAATTTTTAGCCTAAATTTCTTCCAAAAATTAAAATTTAGCCAAGTTGACGAAATTTCGCTTAAAAAAAAACATTGATCCCCAAGTCTGATTACCCAACTTATTTTCAATCTACCTTACATTTTTAATAGTGACTAAAGGTCTTATTAGAGCCTTGTTGGATGTAAAATAAAGTGGGTCAAAATTGGCACTATGACGTGCATTTTATTCTAAATTCAATTTGCATTCAAAATTACATGAAATCACAAATATAGCTGCATGAAAGCAACTTCTCATGTTATTCATTTGCAAATTAAAAGGAAAAATTTGCCTCTTGCACATCCACCCTTTTTAAAATTGCAATTGTAAAATAAACAGCATGAGCAGGTCTACTATGATAAACCGCATCCCCAGCAACTTGCACAACTCAAATCTAAGGTATAATACAACATTGGGTTACATTTTACAAACAACGTTTGCATTTCCATGGTTTTACTATGCATCTCTTGCCTATTTTTTCACATAAGAGTTTTTTATGACTCTTAACGCAGAATTGACCTTGGTTTATATCCTAACCCACCAACCTTTGATTCATCGAAATGTCATGAATCTTTGTGCATAGAAATCATTTGTTTTGAAGTGTAAATGAACTATTAATTGTGAAAATAGGTTATACATATTAGAATTATTTATTTACAACTTAAATCCTAAATTATTGATCCTTATCCAACTATGAGCTTCCAGTTTGATATAGCCAGCTTTAACAATTTCGCATTTTGGTTTTACAATGCAATTCTTATCCTTATGCACACTAGGTAGGCTTATGTCTCAAAATAACAATATAAGTTTATAGATAGGTGTGAAATCACAAACTATATCTTATGCAAGATTAACCATCAACGTTGGCTCAAATTTGAGACTACGACATGCATTTGCGGCTAAGACAGTTTTTCCTTCAAATTTACATGAAATCCCAATTCTATGTGCATGAAAGCAACCTATCTTGTTCTTCAATTGAACTTTATATGCATAGGTAAATTTACCATTTATGTAACTCCATCTTAAAACTTATAAAACCAATTTTGGAGCTACAAGGAAGCTTCAGCGTGCATTTTTCTTTAGTCACTTAGTACAGTTTATACTTTGAAAATTACAAGGAAAACTTTGCCTCTTTTGCACAGCCACACTTTTTAAACTTGCAATTGAAAAATAAACAACATGAGCAGGTCTACTATGATAACCCACATCCCAAGCAACTTGCACAACTCAAATCTAAGGTTTAATGCAACATTGGGTTACTTTTTATTGTTGGAGTTACTTCACACACAGCTAGGATTTCTTTCTCCTAAGGTTTTTCCCATGTTTATTAGTCATTATTCAGTCTCCTATATTTTAGGAAGAATATTCTTTTCATTTTTCACTTCAATTTGATCAATTGAATGGAGTCTAGATGCTACATTGGGATAATCACCATGCAGCATTGGGATCATCACCAACTAATGTGCATTTTCCTTGGGATAATCACCAGACTATCGCATTACCCATGATTCCCTTATCTCCTCCTCACTTCACTTTGTTTCAGTCAGTTAACTGAAGACTGGTAGACTAGTTAACTCATATAAGTGGCAGTTCACTCTCATAACTGCCCGAGAGACTAGACTAGGTCGCAGTTTACTCTCATAATTGTTGGTGTGTGTCCAGATCACTCTAGACCACTACTATGGCACATTGTATTCTCCTCTAGTTCTCATTGGTTGAGTTATACAGAGTGTATCATGTTTAAATTATCATTCATTTTTTTTGGTTAATGAGAATTCTTCCATTCTTTCTCTCCTACTTCTCTTTTCTTCTATTTTCTCTGCAACTATGTATGTCAATTCCCAGCTATATCTATTATGTGTAGGTTCAAAACATTTACATGGTATCAAAGTCGACTGACTGCTAGGGAAAAGACACACCCAATTGTTTTTGCAGGTACCAAAGATTGAAGACATCGGAAAAATGGAATTTCCAAAAGAATTCATTCTTACACCTTACAACTTCTTTGCATGGAAGGAGAAGATGATAATGCATATTTGAAGTAGAGGATTGTACAGGTCAACCATGAACACAGAGGTAGAACCAACATCGGCCATATAAAAATCCATGTATCTAAATCAAATGGATGAAGCATTCAGAACAATTTGATGTCTCATTTCTCCTGAACTCCTCTTTCACATATCCTCCTGTAAAACCCCCAATGAAGCCTGGAACACCATGGAAGGGATTTTTGGAAAATAGGATGATATGAGGGGACACAAGATCGAGGTGGAATTTATCACATTGGATCCAAAAACCTTCAACAATCTCCAAGATTTCTTTACCAAATATAAGGATTTGTTGTCGCAACTAAAAGCTTGTGGGGTTGATAAATCTAAGGAGGAAAAACAAATGGTTCTCACCATTCTCTCCAAACTTGGTTCAGAATACTCGGTGTTTGTATCCACATTTCATTCAGTTAGATTCACCTCTAGATCTACCTAGACGATTCCCTCTCTTGAGGCCTTTATCAAGTCTCTGACACAAGAGAAGAACAAGCTCATCAATATGGGAAAAATCAAAGGCCCAAAGGTGCATGCACTTACTATGCAAGATGGTGGAAGTCATAAATATCATAAATCTAAAGACAAAGACAAAAGGAAAGCACAAGCAAATCAGAAGAAGAAAAGGTACTCAAAACCCTTCAACGATGCCTATGGATCCAAAGGTGGAAAAGGAAAAAAAAAAGGGAGAATTGCACTTACTGCCATAAAGGATTCCATCCAGAATCCACATGTATGAAAAAATAGATAGATCTAATGACCCAAATACTTCATCAAAACGATCTTGGATATCGTCTCCCCTAGGGTGCCAAGAAGAAGAAGCCAGAAGATTAGAATCCCAAGAAAGGCAATTCTAGTCATGCTTTGATTTCCATCAACTCCTCTCCCAATGCTTGGATCGTAGATTCAGGAGAATCACACCACATGGATGCCACAAAAGAGGTATATTCTGCATTGGATGCATGCAAAGGTCCTCCTATTCTGATGGGGGACAACTCTCTAGTCGAGGTCATCGACAAAGGAAGGATTGAACTCACAAATGGGAGCTTTGAGAATGTGTTGCGCGTTCCCAAACTTTTCGTCAATCTTCTCTCTGTGTATCAAATGACTAAATTTGGCACCGGAAAGAGAGTCATATTCACACCTAATGCAGTGGATATCTATGACATGAAAACCAATTCCAGGGTTTCTAGCGGTGAGGTAAATCATCAATCTAGACTCTACACATTTTCTGAATTTATTGAACCAAATTTTGCATTACTGCTTACCCATGCTGATGAAAGAAGTAGAATATGGCATGAAAGGTTCGGGCATTTAAATTTCAGATATATGCAACTGCTTAGGAGACAGGGAATGGTTGATTGTCTACCCGAAATCCACTTCTCCAAATTAATTTGTGAGGGATGTGTTCTTGGAAAACACTGTCAAGAGAAATTCGATAAAGTAAAGACTCAGAGAGCTTCCTCTCCTTTAGATCCGATCCATAGTGACCTCATGGGACCTTTTCCGCATCCATCAATAAATAAAGAAAGGTACATGCTCATTTATGTTGATGATTTCTCACGCTTCACATGGATTTTCTTTCTCAGGCAAAAATCAGAGGTCTTTCAACACCTCAAATATTTCAAAGCCCTTATTGACACACAGTCAAGAAAGAAAAACAAAATCCTATGAATTGATAATGGGGGAGAGTATTTCAACCATGAGATCCAGAATCTTTGTCATGAAGCAGGGATTCAATTGCAACACATAATTCCCTATAATCCATAGAAAAACGGAGTTGTTGATCGAAAAAATAGATTTCTAAAAGAGATGACATCTTGCATGCTACATGCAAAGTCACTTCCACAGATATTATGGGTTGAAGCACTTAATTGTGCAATCTACATCCAAAATAGATCTCCCCATAGATATGTCAAGGATAAGACCCCCTACGAGGCTTGGAACGGCCTCAAACCGGAAGTGACCCACTTTCGTATTTTCAATTCACGTGCATGGGCCTGAATTCCCTCTGAAAAGAGGAAGGCACTTGATCCATAGAGAACAGAGTGTATCTTTGTTGGATACCCTGACGGTATGAAGCGATACAAACTTATTGATCTTTCCTCGGACCGGTGCATCATTGAGTGAAGTGTCCAATTCAAGGAAAGTTTCTCACATGTACCTTAGCAGCTACATCCAGACACCTTTGTTATTCCACCTGTCAGAGATGATGAGCATGCACATCCTGACTCTTCTTCGGATGAGAGTTTCAATTCAAAGGATTCAGATGATCTAGATACAGAGTCATTACATTCAAATGCAAAGTCAATGCTCAAACTACTCTTCAGGATGTGGGGGATCTTGTTGGGGATCCAGATGATACTACGAGGACTTGATATTATTTTGAGGAGCCTCCTCTTGCACTCACTGCCACTGAATCATTGCCAACCATTCATATTTTATTGGTTCAGTCTTCAAATCCATAGTCTTATGGTGATGCTTCTGGAAATCCATTTTGGTAATCTTCCATGCAGGAGGAGTACAACTCCTTCCTCAAGAACCAGACTTGGGATCTATTTCCCCTTCCTTAAGGAAGGAAACTTGTCAGGTGAAGATGGGTCTACAGGACCAAGAGCGCAGCGGATGGACATATTAGCATATGCAAAGCCAAGCTACCTGACAAAGTATTTTAGCAGGTGCATGGCATTGGCTATGATGAGACCTTCGCTCCAGTAGCGAATATGGATTCCCTACGTTTGGAACTTTCCATTGTGGAAGCAAAGGGATGGGAAGTCCATCAGATGGACATGAAGAATGCATTTCTTCATGGCGATCTCTCTGAGGAGATCTATATGGAGCAACCCCAGGGATTTATGCAGGATTTATCTTTGGTCTATCGACTGAAGAAGTATTTTTATGGCCTCAAGCAGGCTCTGATGGCATGGTATGTGAAGATGGACTCCTACCTGCTTTCATAGAAATTTGTACATTGTAAGTTACACCCGATTGTTTACATGCTCAGGACAACTGACTCACTTCTACTCCTAGTTTTGTATGTTGATGATTTGTTGATCACCGGTTGCTCGACTTCAGCGAATGTTGTAGTCAAGAGTATTTTGCATGGCAGGTTCTTGATGATAGACATGGTTATGCTACACTTCTTCCTTGGACTCGAGATCAGTCAAGATACATCAAGCATCAAATTGTCCCAGGCCAAGTATGCACGAGATCTCCTTGAGAGATTTCACATGACAAACTGCAAGTTTGCTCTGACTCCTTTCCTATTAGGATTCAGACTTGAGGATGGTGGGGACACTCCACTAGTTGAAATCACACTATACAGACAACTAGTGGGGAGTTTTTTGTATCTCACACACTCCGGACCAAACCTCTCCTATGCAGTTGGCATAGTCTCCAGGTTCATGCAGGAGCCGCCTGAGCTACATTGGAAGGATGCAAAGTGTATCCTTTGATACATACAGAACACCATCACCTTTGGGATTCATTATTCAGCGGACTCTACATTGGACCTCACTGGGTTTATTGATTATGACTGGGATAGCGATAGCATTGATTGCAATTCCACATCTGGTTACTCACTCAGTATTGGTTCCAGTCCTATCTGTTGGTCGAGCTAGAAGAAGGATTATATTTCTCTATCTTCAGTCAAGGCAGAGTACAAAGGGCTAGTTAACATAACCAATCAAGTTATATGGCTACAACATTTTCTCACTAAGTTGGGCATTTAGTTTCACCGATCGATCATCATCTGGTGTGACAACCAGAGCACTCTGAAGTTCTACAGAGATCTAGTTAAGAGGCAATGGACGAAGCACATCGAGATCCACATGCACTACATCTGGGACTTAGTACATGAGGGGATCATCGACCTATAGTTTTTTCCTTCAGCAGAATAGACTGCAAACATCTTCACCAAGACCTTCACTAAGCAGAAGTTCCATTCTCTGCGTAGTCGTCTTGGAGTGAAGGACACGGTTTCCTAGCAACTATCAGTTCTTGTTTTTACATACATTGTACTTTGAGGGGGGGGTTCCCATGAGGTGTTCCCTCTTTCCTCGCTTTATTTCAGTGTATCTTTTGTATTCGGGTACCTAACATGGCCTCGTTTCTGGGACCCATTCTTTATTTTCACCATAGTGATGTTCATGGGGGGTGTTGGAGTTACTTCACACAAACCTAGGATTTCTTTTTCCTAAGGTTTTTCCCATGTTTATTAGTCATTATTCAGTCTCCTATATTTTAGGAAGAATATTCCTCTAGGGAGAATATTATATTCAGTTTGATCAGTTGAGTGGAATCTAGATGCTACATTGGGATTATCACCCTACAGCATTGGGATTATCACCCTGCAGCATTGGGATCATCACCAGCTAATGTGCATTGTCCTTGGGATCATCACCAGACTATCACATTACCCATGATTCCCTGATCTCCTCCTCACTTCACTCTGTTTCATTCAGTTAACTGAAGATTGATAGACTAGTTAACTCAGCTAGGTGGCAATCCATTCCCGTAACTGCCCGAGAGACTAGACTAGGTAGCAGTTTACTCCTGTAACAGTTGGTGTGTGTCCAGATCACTCTAGACTTCCACTATGGCGCATTGGCTTCTCCTCCAGTGCGCATTGGTTGAGTTATACAGAGTATATCATGTGTAAATTATCATTCATTTTTTTTTGGTTAATGAGAATTCTTCCATTCTTTCTCTCCTGCTTCTCTTTTCTTCTATTTTCTCTGCAACTGTGTATGTCAATTCCCATCTAGATCTATTCTGTGTAGGTTCAACACATTTACATTTACAAACATATTTTGCATTTCAAGGGTTTTATTATGCATCTCTTTCCTATTTTTACACAGCAGAGTCTTCTATGACTCTTAATGCAAAACTAACTTTGGTTTATCTCCTAAACCACCATCCTCTGATTCATCAAAATTCCATGAATCTTTGTGCATAGAAATCATCCTTTTTAGAGTGTAAATGCACTACTAATTGTAAAAAATAGGTTATACATATTGGAATGATCAATTTACAGCTTAAATTATTGATCCTTATCCAACTATGGGCGTGCAGTTTAACATAGCCAACTTTAACAATTTGGCATTTTGGTTTTACAATGCAATTGTTATCCTTTATGCACACCAAGTAGGCTTATGTCTCAAATTGACAATACAAGTTTATAGATAGATGTGAAATCACAAACTACATCTTATGCAAGATGAACCACCAAAGTTGTCTCAAATTTGAGACTAGGGCATGCTTTTGAGGCTGGGGCAATTTTCCCTTCAAATTTACATGAAATCCCAATTCTGGGTGCATGAAAACAACCTCTCTTGTTATTCAATTGAAATTTAAATGCATAGGTAAATTTACCATTTATGTAACTCCATCTTAAAACTTATAAAACAACTTTTGTAGCTAAAGGGAAGCTTGGGCGTGCATTTTCATTTAGTCACTTAGTATAGTTTATACCTTGCAAATTACAAGGAAAATTTTGCCTCTTTTGCATAGCCACCCTTTTTAAACTTGCAATTGAAAAATAAACAACATGAACAGGTCTACTATGATAAACCACATCCTCAACTTTAACAATTTGGCATCTTGGTTTTACAATGCAATTTTTATCCTTTATGCGCACCAAGTAGGTTTATGTCTCAAAATGCCAATATAATTTTATAGACATGTGTGAAATCACAAACTACAACTTATGCAAGATGAACCACCAAAGGTTGCTCAAACTTGAGATTAGGGCATGCATTTGAGGTTGAGGAAGTTTTCCTTTCAAATTTACATGAAATCTCAATTCTAGGTGCATGAAAGTAACCTCTCATGTTCTTCAATTGAACTTTTAGGTAAATTTATCATTTATGTAACTCCATCTTAAAAGTTATAAAACCACTTTTAGGAATATACAGAAGCCTGGCCATTCATTTTCATTTAGTCACTTAGTACAATTTATACCTTGAAAATTACAAGGCAAACTTTCTCTCGTTTGCACATCCACCCTTTTTACACTTGCAATTGCAAAATAAACAACATGAGCATGTCTACTATGATAAACCACATCCCCAACAACTTGCACAACTCAAATATAAGGTATAATACAACATTGGGTTACTTTTTACAAACATTTTTTGCATTTCCATGGTTTTACTGTGTCTGTTGCCTATTTTTGCACAAAAGAATCTTTTATGAATCTTAATGCAAAATTGACCTTGGTTTATCTCCTAACCCACCATCCTTTGATTCATCAAAATGCTATGAATCTTTGTGCATAGAAAACGTCATTTTTGGAGTGTAAATGCACTACTGATTGTACAAATAGGTTATACATATTGGAATGATGAATTTACAAATTAAATCCTAAATTATTGATCCTTAGCCAACTTTGGGTGTGTAGTTTAATATAGCCAACTTTAAAAATTTGACACTTTGGTTTTATAATGCAATTTTTGTCCTTTATGCACACCACGTATGTTTATGTCTCAAAATGACAATATAAGTTTATAGAAAGGTGTGAAATCACAAACTACAACTTATGCAAATGAACCACCAAAGTTGGCTCAAATTGGAGACTAGGAGGGCGCATTTGAGGCTGAGGCAGTTTTCCCTTCAAATTCACATGAACTCCAAATTCTAGGTGCATGAAAGTAACCTCTCCTATTCTTCAATTGAACTTTAGATGCATAGTTAAATTTGCCATTTATGTAACTCCATCTTGAAACTTATAAAACAACCTTTGGAGCTACAGGGAAGCTTGGGCATGCATTTTCATTTAGTCACTTAGTACAGTTTATACCTTGCAAATTACAAAGAAAACTTTGCATCTTTTGCACAACCTCCCTTTTTTAAATTTTCAATTGAAAAATAAACAACATGACTGGGTCTACTATGATAAACAACAGTGCCAACAACTTGCACAACTCAAATCTAAGGTATAATACAACATTGGGCAGGTTTGGACACAAACAATAGAGTAGAACTCTATGCCATATGGATCCTAATTAAGGTTGCAATGGAAAAACAGGTTAAGAGGCTACGAGTCTTTGGTGACTCTAAAATTCTAATGGACTGGGAAAATGGTAAAACTAACATTTCTAACTTGGAGCTGGTGCCTATTTTCAATAGGATTATGGAAAAGAAAAAAAAAATTTAAGAGGTGTCATTTTCTCATGTCTACCGAGAATTCAACCACAAAGATGATCAATTATCAAAGGAAGCACTCATTTTGGAGGAATTTTTTTTTACTTGTTCATGAGATTAAGGACCATACTCCTACAGATTTGATACTCTTACATATTTTTTGATGAATGTATTTTTGGTCTTGTTTTAATTTTTTATTATGTAAAGTTAGAGAGAGTTTGTCTCATGGTTTTGTCTCAACATCAATATGAAGTTGTGGAACTATTTGTTTAAATAGTGACCTCTATAATGATGATTGTAAGAGTCAAAGTCATAAGCATAGGCTATAGTCTTATATCATAGAGGCAGTATATAAAGGAAATGGTTGATAACATTAAAATAAGAAGGGATCTAGTCAATGTGTATGTCATTTCCACAAGAAATATCAATACAATTATTGTTGTCTCATAAAAGTAGCCTGAAATATAAATATCTCTTGTAGGTAGATTCATACATTATTAAAGAGATGAATTAACGATCACTTAAATATTGCAGATAATCACTAAATATCACAACAAGCATCACATATAAGACAAGTATGAGTCAAAAACATTACTGGTCTTCCATTAATTCCTTATAAATATAAAATGATCTTTACATGACAAACATCACAAATACAATCTCCATTACAAAACTGGGAATATTGTAATACAGATTCTACAACTTTCTCCTCTACAAATATTCCTCTTGATGAATCTCTAACAAGTCTCTCCTTTGTTATCTCTCTACTTACAACCTTATATATTATGTTCCCCATGGGGACCATCGTGACCCATAGTTCGCTTATATAAGTGGATCATAACTAACTTTACATGTATTCATAGGTCCTCCAACCAGTTTGGTGGGAATGGATAGGATTGATACCAAAAAGTTATATGTTTACCAATTATTATGGTCTTGTTTATAAGCAACTACTGCGGTATCCTATACCAAGGTCAAACACCTTCAATGCCCATTTGACTTGACCAATCCAGACATATTCCTTCTCGTGAAGTACTTTATCTCATGTCTCCTTGTGTTGTCGCATTCCCTTGAAATTGTTGGCAACATTGATTCCTCCCCTCAAGATGTGCTCCATTTTCTTTGGTCATTGCATTGTTGTTGGAGACTCCCCCTTTCTCTGTCTTGCAGCCTCCTACACTGTCGACATTGATGTGGAGTGATTCTTCTTGATTAGTGACACCATCCACATACAGGTGCAGTATTGTGACCTCTAAGCCAACCACATGAATCCTTCCCTAGTTTCCCCCATGATGGCATAATCTAAATGTTCTACGTTTAATTGGCATTTTTCACCTGAATCTGGTGATATAAATCTAGGAAAAATCACAATTTTATGTTGTTTAACTTGCACTTTTGAATGTATAAATGGATTTAGTGTCCTAAGAAACCCATGGAGAACTCGAATTACACAAAATTAACCACTCAATGGACTACTTATCATGCCACAGACTACTATCCCTTCGTTATACAAAGGGTAACTATGGTACATGGTAGTATCGGTCAGGACTAGCCATCATATCACTTTAGAGGTCACATTAACCAACATCTGACTTGAAATTCGCTCATAGCCTGTTTGGCAACACAACTGATCTGGATCAAGTATTGTCCAGCCTACCCACATCATGCAAACTTCTAATGTGTACTATGTTCATCCATTAATCCTTATACTTACCAATCACATTTCTTATCCATTCACATTTAATTGACTTATGTAGGAAGAGAGAGCATAATTAGCCCCGTCAACATTTTTATCCCCTATAACAGGCATAATTGACGTCTTAACCGAGACAACGCAACCATAATTAGCTCATGCCAGAAATTTTTAGCTCTCATAGCAGGGATAATTGACATATCAATCAAGACATAATAAGTTCATGACGGACATTTTTATCCCCCTAGCTGTCATAATTATGGCCCAATTAGGTGCCAAACGCACCCATGACAAAAAAAAATATTGACATGGTAGTGCCACGTAGGTGCCACAGAGGTAGTCCACGGGGCAATGGTGGGTCATGATGGTGATGTCATCAGTCTTGAAAACACTCGAATATGAGTTCAAAATATGATGAATATTAAAGTGCGTCGTAGGTCCGACGAATGTCGAGGGACCATGAAAAAATATAACGAATTTTTGAGAATTAATGGGTAACGTCCAACGATAAGGTGGATTTTGTATGTAACGTTGGAACAACCCATTGAACTTCAACACCATATGTAGTAGTGAATATTATCGACTTTCCTCTTTCAAATGAAACTGGTCTCACTAAATTTGGATCCTCATTGAAGAAGATATGACTATTTTACCCAGAACACTTGTTTGAGACTAGTAATGAAAATAGTCAGAAACCCTATCCTACACAGGGTGTATCTCCAAAAATATAACAACCCAGAAGATGAAATTTTTACCACATATACCTTGATATGTCCTCTAAATAACCTCTAATATTCATTTTCTGAATAGTCCCGGGAAAAATAAAAAAATTAAAAATTAAAAAAATTAAAAATTAAAAATGTTATAGCAAAAATTCTAAGATGACTTCCTTGCGAAAGAAAAATCCTAGGAACAATGCTCTGAAACCAAATGTTATAATCCAATGCCTTAAAAATGATAAAAAGTCAATCAATTACAATCCACTTCGAGGGGAAAACCTCCTTTTACAATAAATCGAATTCATAATACAATATGAGATTAGATAAGATGATCCTAAGACTAGGTCACCTTGGTATATATATAGGAGACAAAGGGTACAATTATAATGAAAATGTGCGATGAAGGGGTTCAGAGCCTACATACAAATAGAACACAAGAAATGTAATAATTCAATAACGGCTTAATAAAGGGTTTTATCCATAACATGGTTTTTGTATGGGGATTTTTCTAGGGCTTAACATAGAACCTTTTTCCATGTGAGAAAATAATAATTCTCATATTTTTCCTCTTTATCACATTGTTTGAATCACCAAAAACAAATCTTCCAATAAAAAGTTATGCCAATTATAAGTTATGTACCTTTCAAACTCTTAATTGGGAGTATGTTTGGATAATTGAGCTTCATCCTAATATATCTTTGAACTTTGAACCCTTATAAGTCTGAAATTTTGACTTGTAGTACTCTAATATGATTTCTTAAAGTCTTGAAAATTTCACATTATGAACCTCCCCTAATAAAAATTTATAGCAAAAATACCAAAATGTTTTGTTTAAAACTAAATTTTGGATGAGTCACAAACCCTATATTCCATAGGCTATATCTCTGAAATTGTAACAACCTAGAACCTAAAATTTGTACCACATGTACCTTCCTATGGCTTCTAAATAACCTTTAAGTTTCGTTGTCTAAATCATCCTAGAAAAAAATTATAACGAAAATCCCAAGATGACTCGTTTAAAACTAAATTCAGGATGAGTCAAAAACCCTATCTTCCATAGGTTATACCTCTGAAAGTATAACGATCAAGAACCTGAAATTTTTAACATAGATACCTTGATATGTCTCTTAAATAACCTCTAAATTACACTATCTGAAGTGGCACAAAAAAAGTTATAGCGAAAATGTCAAGATGACTTGCTTGAAGAAGAAAAACCCTAGAATCAATGCTCTCATACCAAATGTTATGATCCAACACCTTAAAAATGATAAGAAGTCAATTAATGTAGTCCACTTCAAGGAGGAAATCTCCTTTTACAACATAGCCACTTCATAACACAATATGAGATGAGATGATCCTAAGACTAGGTCTCCTTGGTATATATATATATATGAGACAAAGGGTACAATGAAGGGTTCTAGCCGACATAAAAATATAACACTATAAATGCAATACTTCGATATCTAGGGTTATCAAGGGGTTTTATACATAACATGGGGCTTTGTTTAGGGATTAACACAAATCGATGACACACCAAGCACAATGGTTTGGGATGGCCAATGGGATGAGGACAAATGGGAAGGGGAGCTACGCCAAATGAATGGAAAAATATGCATGATTAAGAGTAAGACAATTATCTTTCACTAAATTTATATAGACTAATTGCTTACAATGAACTTGATAATATATATTGAATCTTATACTATTTGTTTGATTTCATGAATACATCAACAAATTCATAAATTGATGTCATCAATAAATTTGTTATTTATAATGCAGAGATAATGCAACCATGGGTTGTGTTGTATGAAGAGAAGAGAAGGAAATAGGATAGTGACAGAAAAGAATTTAGATGGTTGAACAATAGAATCATACCTTATCCTAATTATTATGTCAATGATATATCCCAAAAGTTGGGTGGCTAACCAAATCCAAGAGAAATATCGCACATCCAGACATTACCCATGACGTGAAGAGGATGCACAAAACATAGGGATTAGGTGTAGAAACTCTATAATAACATTTCTATGTACATAATTAAATATATAATGCACATTTTAATTATGACATCTATATGTTTTTATTAATGTTAGAGTTATTAGACATATGACATCATCCTTTCTTCACTTTTTTACAAGTGCATTTGTTCCCTTCTTTGTGGGCATATGGACATATTTTTCACATTAAGGATGTTGATGATGGGCATGTCACATTGCACTATGGAGTGGAAGTTGAGTTTGACCCATCTAGTTGTGCTAGCCACTATGATTGGAGCATAATAGATGGGAAGTTAGGTTACTTGAGATCATGCAAGTGGAATTCTCATATTTTCAATGTGTTATTTTAGGTGCAAGTGGTGGAAAAACTTTAACCGAATTAATTTAAAGGAAGATAATGATAGTTGGATAACATGTATCAACTTTAGAAGGATGTGGGATGAAAATAAGGATCCTTATGTTTTCCCAAAACACTACAACTAAGTGTTTTTAACCTGGATGTGTTGGATAGGGATTGATGGTTCGTACTAAGACATGATCCAAGATCAAAACATATTTTGGAGAACAATAATGTCATAATTCCAAGCGAGGAAAATAATCAACGTGATGGCAACGAAGAGTAATATTTACATGTTTTATTTCAACATTTATATTGTGGATGTGTTATTTTATTATGGTTATCTATAATTACCAACTATGTTTTTGTTTTTTTTTTCATTTTATGATGTTGGATATGAAAAATTAACAACCATCATGTTGAAAATAAATTAAATTATTTTGGGAGACCATAATAAAAAAATAATGATGATGAATATCCTCTTTCCATTTTGATAATCTTATTATACGAATGTGATGTCACTTTTTAAGATTTGGAGGTTTTTATAATTCATATTGCCATGCCCTTTGCTAAGGTGGTTTTTTTTTAAATAATGTTGTTAGTAATATAAATGACTTTATTGCTTATTAAAAATATTAATTTTATTTAATATTAATATTTATGAGTGACTAAATTTGATGAATATATAGGAATTAAAAGTATATATAAAAGAAGAAGAAAAATTGGTACTTAGATTACAGAGCAAAGTGAGCACATTATGATTTGACTCATAAAAAGTTAGAGAAAAATGACTAAGAAGATGTGTGTGAGTTTAAACCAATTGAGATGAGTGGTTTAATAGAATATTTAATCAAACAAATAGATTTCTAAAATTATTCAAATGTGATTTACAATTGTTTTCATGATTTAATATATATGCAAGATACTATCACCATTTCAAATTTTAATATTAACAACTATTATTGTCAAGGTTAATTTAGTAAGTTAAAGGTTAATTTAGTAAGTTAAAGGCATTTTTATCTCATTGCATATTTAATATCAAAATTTAAAACTATTTCATGATTTAATAAAATATTTAATCAAACAAATTGATGTAAAAAATTAATCAAGTATGATTTAGAATTGTTTTCATAATTTAATATACATGATATTGTCAGTTTATAAAATTGGAGGAATACAATTTTTGTTAGATTTAACTATAATAATTTAATTTGATCAAAATTAATGAAAAATTTAGTAAAATATTTAGCAATAAATAAAGAAATGGTTTAAAATATTAATCAAAATAGGGAATCATAGAATAATTCATTTAATCAAAATTAATGAAAAATTTAGTAAAATATTTAGCAATAAATAAAGAAATGGTTTAAAATATTAATCAAAATAGGGAATCATAGAATAATTCATTTAATCAAATATATACAAGTGATCAATAATTACTATAAACTATAAGCTAGGTACATAAAATGGTTACCCTAATTGATGGTGGGTATGTGTTGTATTCTTTGCAAGATTGATCTCATGTATTGTACATTGATTGGTCCCATCTACTGTATTCTAATTATGGTTAAGGAATTAGGTTTGTTGATTAATCTGGGTCAATGGATTAGGGGCTTGGATGTCGTGGGATACTATATGTGTATTGTATTATAAACAAAATATGATGAATAAAAGATTAGATGTGCAACTCTAAACAGGTTGTTGGTTTTCCCAGTTTGGGTTTCTAGGGTAAAATCTTTGTGTAATGTGTGTGTGTGTGTGTCATTTTATCTTTTGTTTTTTTATTGAGAATCTATTTACAGTAAATAATTGTACAAGGTTAAAATCTACATTTGGTATCAGAGTTGTTATTAGCTTCAGGGGGGCACCTTTGTGGCTAAGGGTTTGGCTCAGGTATGTGATAAACCTTGTTATAGTGGGAGATCTCCAGTATCGATTTTTCATGTGAAAAGAAATGGTGAGCAGTTGAAAATAGAGATAAAGATATTTAATGGGCAAAGTTTTCAGCTATGGAAGCTCAATATGGAAGATTTGTTGGTGGACAAAAATTAGTGGATCGTTGTGGATCTAGGTACTGCACCTGCAAGAACGTTAGAAGAAGACTGTAAAAATTTGGATTGAAAAGCGAAGAGAACAATCTGGTTGTGTCTCTCAGATTCAGTGTTACTGAATGTGTCAGGGGAAGCTACAACCAAGGCACTATGGGATAAGTTAGGGGATTTGTATCAGTCAAAGTCCATGGTAAACAAATTGTTCCTATGGAAGAATTTGTAGAACCTTAAGATGAAAGATGGAGACTCGGTGATAGAGCATCTAAGCACCTTCAATACAGTGGTAAGTCAGTTATTATCTGTTGATATTAAGATTTCTCATGAAGACAAATGTATCAGTTTATTGTGCTATTTACCATACTCGTGGGATACTCTGGTTTTGGCCATAGGTAGTAATACAACTACTTTAAGTTTCAATGATGTGATCTCATCCTTATTATAGAGGAGATGAGGCAGAAGAACATGTAATGACAGAGAACAGAAGCATTATTTGCAAGAGGATGCTCTCAGAAAAGAAATAGATCTAAGTCATCATGAGGGAGATCTAAATCTAAGGGAAGATATAAATCTCCTGAAATGTTTGTAAAGGTATGTTGGAGATGTGGAAAAGAAGGGCACTGGAAGAAGCAATGTAGATCAGAAAGTGTTGAGAGTGGGAAGGGATATGAAGATGTCCATTCTATAGAAGCAAAAACATATGTGAAACAAGGAGGGGATGTGTACTTGGATTCTTCAAGCACACATGTAGATCATGAGGTATGGTTGGTTGACATAGGTGCATCCTTTCATATGACTCCCCACATGGAGTGGTTATGTGAATATGAAAGGTATGATGGAGGTGATGTTTTCCTAGGTGATCACTCGACGGCTAAAATCATAGGACGAGGAAAAGTCAAGTTGAATCTCATGGATGGAAGGATTAGAACACTCCCTGGTGTTCTAAACATCCCAGGAATGTCTAGAAATTTGATTTATGTAAGAAAAATGGACAATGCAAGGGTAAATATAGTGTTTGAGAAAGAAACCTGCAGAATCGTTCGAGTAGAAATGGTATTGTTGAAGGGAGTTCGGTTTGGAACTCTATATAAGCTGCATGGAAGCACTATTAGTGATGATTACAATAATTCCATTTTTCCTAAGATTGGAGCTAAAGAAGAAAAAACTCTTATAGTCTCTCGATAAAAGGCTATGTTGTGGCATCAAAGACTAGGGCATATAGGAGAGAAGGGTTTTCGACTACTACACGATAAATATATGGTTGAGGGTATGTCTAGATCCTCTCTGGATTTTGATTTCTGTGAACATTGTATATATGGGAAGCATAATTGGGTAAGATTACACTCTGGTGCAACGAGGGCAGAGGGAATTTTACAGTTGGTGCACAGTGATGTGTTTGGACCTGTGTTGGTTCCATCACTGGGAAAATATGTTTACTCTGTGTCATTTATAGATGACTCCTCAAGGAATAAATGGATATATTTCCTAGGGAAGAAATATGAAGTATTTGACAGGTTTAAAGAGTTTAAGGCTCTTGTGGAGAATCAAACAAAGTGTTAAGTTTTGAACTATTATTAGGTTTCTTTTCAATTTACTAGATAACAATAGCATAGGTAGGATCACTAAGAGAAACACAATCACAAGATACACATCATTTATCCTAGGAAAACCTCGTGGGGGAGAAAACCCAGCAAAAACTTCCTTAATATAGATAGCCAATACAATACCAAGACAATAAACCAAACACTAGAGAATATCATCCACTGAGCAATGTGCCTCTCTCTTCCTTCTTCTCCCAACTGTAGCTACCAAACTTGTGCACTGAGTGAGTGAATGAGTGAGTGAAAAAATGAGGTGTTGGCTTCCTTTATTTATACAAACCGACAGGTGTTCGAAAGGTGTCTCTTCAGTGGACAAGGCCGACTTGTCTTCTTAGTGTTTAAAACCACTTTAATTAGCCTAGGGGTCGACTTCTCAATTTGCATAATATATTTAGGGTTTGACCAATCCACAAAAGGGTATTTGGTCAATTATAATGCTCGACGTGATCAATCCACAAAAGGGGATTGATCTAATTAATAATGACTCAAATAAATAGAATACTCTTTGCAGTTACAATATTTCAACACTCCCCCTCAATAAGAAGGGTATTCTACAACATCATAAGGAGAGAGAGAGGGAAGCAACGTTAACAACATATGGAACATTGGATGGAATATCTATAAATCATCGGAATTTTTTCTCATCATCATCGTTCATAGCATGGAACTCGAGTAGCATCATCATCCTCATCAGCATGAGGCTTAAGTAACATCGTCATCATCTTTACCGTGTGGCTAAAGTAACATCATCATCTTCTTTAGCATGAGGCTAAAGTAACATCATCATCTTCAGCATTAAAGTTGAAATAACATCATCATCATCATCATCTTCAGTAAGGAGGTGAAGTGGCATCATCATCATCGTCTTCAGCAAGAAGTTGAAGTGGCATCATCATCATCATCAGCAGCAGCAAGAAGTTGAAGTGGCATCATCATCATCTGCATCAACATGGATTAGTATAACACTAATACATCATCATCATCAATAATAGAATGAGGTTGATACAACATCAACAACAACAGAATCATCGCCATCACAACACGAAGGTTGGAGCAACAATATCATCACAGCACGAAGGCTGGAGTATCAACATCATCAGAGCACGAAGGTTGGAACCACATCAACATCAGCACTAAGCTGGAAATCTTCAGCACGAGGCTGGAACTACATCAACATCAACACAAAGATGGAAATATTCAACACAAGGCTGGCATCTCAACAACATCAACACGAAGATGTAAAACTTCAGCACAAGGCTGGCATATCAACAACATTAGCACGAAGCTGGAAATCTTCAGCATAAGGTTGGCATCTCAACAACATCAGCACAAAGTTGAAATCTTCAGCAAGAGGTTGGCATCTCAACAACATCAGCATGAAGATGGAAATCTTCAGCACTAGGTTGGCATCACAACTACTCCCCCTTTCGAGGGAGGTCCTTTCATACTACACCAAGCTTGTCTCGAAAGTGATTAAACTTTACACGAGACAGAGGCTTGGTCAACACATCAGCAACATGTTCATCCGTACCAACATAATGGAGCTTTATGGCTCCTCTCTGCAACATATCAGGAATGAAGTGATACTGGATCTCTATGTGCTTCGACTCATCATGGAACACATCATCTTTATACAACTCTAGTTATCACATAGGATCACGGTGCCTTCCATCTCCAGATAAAATAGATCTGTCAACAACATCTGATATATTTTGCTTCTTTCGTGCTAGGAGCAATACTGGATTGCTTCCTACTCTACCATGAAGTCATGGTTGACCCCAAACTGAAACAACATCCTAAAGTACTCTTTCTATTAGAAACACTTCCAGCTCAAACTGAATCAATATATCCATACAATCTGAAGTCATGATCTCTAGTATAGCATAGACCAAAATAAAATGTACTCTTAAGGTATCTCATCACATTTTTTGCATCATCAAGGTGAACATGTCTAGGTTCTATCAGATACTGTCTCAAAGGTGTTCACAATAAAACATATATTTGGTCTGGTATACGTCAGATACATCAATGAACCAATAATAATATGTATGTACAGAGTAGCATCAACCAATTTTGATGAGTTATCTACCAGGAGCTTCAACTTTGTTTCCATGGGTGTGTTCATGGATTTATACTCCAACATATCAAACCTCTTTAGTATTTCTACTGCATGCTTCCCTTGGTTAAGGAAGATCTTCTCTAGGATTTTTCAAACTTCAACACCTAATAGATAAAGCATTAGGACTTTCATCAAAATCTGTAGCAAGCTTCTTCTGCAATCTGTGATGAGATTTTCTTCATCTTGTCAAGAATACATCATCTACATATAGTAGTAACATCACTGGCTCATCATTCATAACCTTGAGATAAAGGTTAGAATCAAATTTACTCTTGGTAAATCCCAAGCTCGTCAGGAAACTGTCAATTCTTCCATATCAAGCTCTAGGAGCTTGCTTCAACCTGTACAGATCCTTCTTCAACCTGCAAACCTGATTCTTTTTATCTTCAATCTTCAAATCAAATTTTTTCATTACATTGTACCAATCTGATACACTTGCTCAACTACAAATCAATCTACACAATCATGTGCTAGCTCTATGTTCTCTTTGCAAAGAACTATTTATCTCACTGCCTGAGAGTATATCCTCTCCTCTTTCTGCAACTCTTCTTCTAGAAGTGGGATTCTACACCTGGATTTGTTCTGAAGTTGAGAGTGGTTACTTCCATTCTCACTGTGACTGTTGAAATCTGAGAGTAACTCCTCTACTTCATCATGGNATCACAATGATAGAATTGTATAGATGAGAGATCTCGTCCCTTGCGTTGTCCTTTCTTCTTAAAATTTCTTGAATGAGATTCTTGGTTGTTGAATTTGTTTGATGGTTGCGGTTCTCTATGAGATTCCCTTTTGAAGTAGGGTTTCTTCCTTCCTCCTTTTGTATGAGTATCTAGGGTTTGATCATCATCCCTTTCTAGTAGTGCTTCATGGTTGGCTACCCTTGTCTCTTCTTGGGTGCATTCTTCCCATAGGCTCTCAAACTTTAGTTTCTCCTTTTTTCCACATACTGACTAGATGAAAGCATCCCAAGGTCTTGCGAGACCATTTAGGGTTGTTATTATGAATTCATCTTCATCGATGGTGTCTCCAATCGCTTTCAACTATTCTTTTATTTCTGAGATTCAGGAGAAATATTATTTAATCATTTCTCCTTTCTCCATCTTGGTATTCTTCAATTGAGTTCTTAAATTCATCTTTCGATTGATGTTATTCCCTTCATATAGTTTGCTTAGAGAGTCAAACATTTCCTTGTGAGTCTTCTTGGATGATACATACGGGATCAGGTGGTCTTTGATTGAACCTGCAATGATTCTTTGAGCCCTGATTGAGTCCTTCTGATGCTTCGCTTTCTCTACGGCATCTTCAGGTTCCTCCACTTCTTCTTTGATCAATCTTGCTAGGTCATTCTCTACAAGGATCAGACTAATCCTATGCTTCCAGGTACAGAAGTTGGCTATGCCTTCTAGTTTCTCAACAACCTTTGTGCTTGCATACATCTTGTACTTGAGGCTTACGAAAATGACCAAAAATTGAAAATTCTTAAAATCAAATTTTGACCTTACCAGGAGGTGCGCTTGGCTAAGGCGAGTAGTCTAGTGTCCTTAGATCTGATAAAATCCAATTTTTACCCTGTCAAATCTGATTTGCGGATTTTTGGACTGGTGCTTCTGGTACTTCTGGTACTTTTGGTACTGGTTTTCTGGTACTTTTGGTACTTTTTGTGAAACTAGGGTTTCACTTTTTGGGAGATCCAGCCACTGAAAATGTGCGCTCTAGGTGCCAAATTGATCCTTGGTGGAGGGAACAACTTTCTAGGTGTTTAGGGAGTTGAAAAGAGTTACTTTTGCAAAACCCTAATTTGCAGGTGCTGTAACAGTGACGTTTTTCCTCTTACAAATTGTTCTTCCTTCAGGTTGCCTTTGATACCATGTTAATGTTTATGCGATTATTATAGTTCTTTTCATTTCAATAGATAAGAGCATCATAAGAACAAGATCACTAAGAAATACACATTCACAAGAGACACAACATTTATCCTGGGAAACCCTCTAGGGGAAGAAAACCCAACAAAAAATTCCTTATCATAAATAACTTATACAATGTTCAAGAGATAACTCAAACCAATATAGATAGTCCTCCCCAAGAGATGCACCACTCTTCTTCTCCTCTCTCTAACTGGTAATTGTAGGTTTCCTCATAAGATAATGAGCAAGTGAGTTGTGTGATTAAAGTGAGGCACTAGCCTCCTATATATACAAGACTGGCACATGTGAAAGGGTTTCACTGGCAGGGCCGACCTCTCACTCTGGGTGGGTAAACCCACCTTTAATTAATTATGGGTCTTCAATAATAACTATTGGGGTTGACTTCTTATTCTACCTATTACAATTGTCCGATGACCAATCCGCAAAAGGGGATTTGGTCCTAATACAATTACCGACATGATTAATCCACAATGGGGATTAATCCTAATAATAAAATAACAATAATAATAAGAAT
>SNQJ01S0004042.1:40834-54849 GCA_010110895.2 Picea sitchensis | reverse complement strand
CATTCACAAGAGACACAACATTTATCCTGGGAAACCCTCTAGGGGAAGAAAACCCAACAAAAAATTCCTTATCATAAATAGCTTATACAATGTTCAAGAGATAACTCAAACCAATACAGAAATTCCTCCCCAAGAGATGCGCCACTCTTCTTCTCCTCTCTCCAACTGGTAATTGCAGCTTACCTCATAAGAGAATGAGCAAGTGAGTTGTGTGTTTGAAGTGAGGCACTAGCCTCTTATTTATACAAGACTGGAACATGTGAAAGGTCATAATTGGCAGGGCTGACCTCTCACTCTGGGTGGGTAAACCCACCTTTAATTAATTATGGGTCTTCCATAATAGTTGTTGGGGCCGACTTCTTATTCTTCCCTTTATAATTGTCCGATGACCAATCCGCAAAAGGGGATTTGGTCCTTATACAATTACCGACATGATTAATCCACAATGGGGATTAGTCCAACAACAATAATAATAATAATGACATGATTAATCCGCAATGGGGATTTAATCCAATAATAATAAGAATGTTCTTCGCAGTTACATTATTTCAACACAAACATTCATCCAAGGTAACCTGGAATCAACACGAGAAGTTTCTCCTAGAGAAGATGTTAGTTGTATCTGGTAAATGATTACATTAAGCATTTATCTTGATATGCTCACATGCTACCAAGTATAATACTTTTCAAAGACTGCTACCTCAACTAAAGTGTTTACTTGTAATGGGGTAGTTATCAACTTTGTCATGTGCAACTTTGAATCTTATAAACTTAATTAATCAAACCTGGAACCTGGAGTCTTGTCCTCAAGAATGAGTGTGTTTATTTTATTCCAAGTCTCCTTCACTCAAGATGACAAATTCTTTCTTCAACCTGTCTTCTGTACTAAGACAATATGTTATCTTGACAGAAAGTTGGGTTTGAGAATAAACTTTATGATCTCAACTTGAATACATCTAATACTTTGAGTTTAATTTTGACCAAAGGTTAGTATGATGGTCATAACTTCAACATGCAACCTAGATCAAAATAATGTCATATCAAATAGATGCATGTCAGAATAATCAAACCTCGGTTGCATTATTCCTCTGAATGTGTTGGATCTTTAGATCCTTCTGGATCTACGGTAAGAGATCCCTTCTCTTGAAAATACCCTTTAAATCTTAATAGTTTAAACATATGTGAATACATACCTCTAATATTTTTTGCAGGTAGTGGAACCATCTGGTAGAAACGGTAATAATTACCAACTCTTAAAGACTTCAAGGGTGACTGCAATTGATATTGCAACTGCAACTGATTCAAAAACTGCAATTGCAACTGCAACTTGGGGTTTTATGAGGAAACCCTAATTTTTCAAACTTCAAATTTTGAAATTATGATCCAGAGGCTAGATGCACTGAGCTGAGGCAAGTAAGCTGGTGCAGTCGGATTTCTGAAAATCCAAATTTTAGCTCTTATAACTTGACTAGCGGAATTCTAGACTGGTAATTCTGGTATTGGTTTTGGTTTCCTGGTTTTCTAGTACTTCCAGTTTTCTGGTAATTTTGGTTTTCTGGTACTTCTGGTTTTCTGGTACTAGTGAAAACTAGGGTTTCACTTTTCGGGAGTTCTATCCACTGAAAAAATGTGTTGAAGGTGCCAAAGAGTTCCCTAGGCTAGGGTGCACTTTTCTAGATGATTTTTAGGTTGAAATTCCTCTTCAATAAAAATCCCTAATTTTCTTATATGACAACAGTGACGTTTTTCTTTATCCAGTGAAAGATGTTATCTTCGTCTTAGCTCTGATACCATGTTAATTTTTGAGATATTATTAGGTTTCTTTTCAATTTACTAGATAAAAAGAACATAGGTAGGATCATTGAGAGAAACACAATCATAAGATACACATCATTTATCCTGGGAAACCCTCATGGGGGAGAAAACCCAGCAAAAACTTCCTTAATATAGATAGCCAATACAATGCCAAGACAATAAACCAAACACAAAGAAGATAATTAAGGTGTTGAGGACGGATAATGGTGGAGAATTATTTAGAAATGAATTCAAAGAATTATGTAATAAGTGTGATATAGCAAGGAAGAAGACTACTCCATATACACCTCACCAAATTAGAGTTGCAAGCAAGATGAACAAGATGATAATGGAAAAAACAAGGTGCATGCTCAGTGGTGTCAGGTTAGGACAGGAATTCTAGGTAGAGGTAGTGGGTACTGCATGTTACCTGGTCAATCAATCACCCTCATCATCACTAGATGACAAGACTCCACACAAGGTATGGACTGGTAAGAAACTATCTTGCACACATCTCAAGGTATTTGGTTGTGATGCCTATGTTCATGTTCCAAAGGAAATTAGGAGTAAGATAGATAAAAAGGCTAAAATATGTATCTTTATTGGGTATAAAGATGGTTTGAAAGGTTATAAGCTTTGGAACCTAGAAAATAAGAAGGTATTTAGAGAAATCAAAGATGTTTTCAAACAAGAAGTCCTACCAAGGGAGGAAGAACCAGAGAAAATAGAGTTTGAGTTGAAGGATAATGAATCAAACTCTACAGAAGAACATAAATCAGAAGAAGAAGATCCTCATACTACAGTATTGAGGAGATCGGTTCGAGAAAGAAGGCAGTCAGAAAGGTATACTCCACCTGATTTATGTTCAAATTTTTCTTTGCCTATTACTGATGATGATCATAGAACTATTATGGAGGCACTGCATTCAGAGGATGGAAAACTCTGGAAAAAGGTCATGGTTGAAGAATTGGCAACCTTAGATAAGAATGAGGCTTGGGATCTAGTGGAGTTGCCAAATGGAAGAAAGAATATTGGCAACAAATGGGTGTTTAAGAAGAAGTTGAATGAAGAAGACAAAGTGGAGAAATACAAGGATCGGTTAGTAGCAAAAGGTTATTCCAAGTTAGAGGGAATTAACTTTGGTAAAAAAAAATCTCTTGTTGCCAAGTTAACTTCTAGTAGATTTATTTTATATGTTGTTGTTGTGTTTGATTTCAATGTAGAACAGATGTATGTGAAGATAGAATTCTTACATGGGGATCTGGAAGAAGAAATCTACATGAAGCAGCCAAAAGGATTTGTTGTGAAAGGAAAGAGAGAGCTAGTATGTAGGCTAAAATAATCCCTATATGGGTTAAAGAAAACACCAAGGATGTGGTATCAAAATTTTGATACTTATATGTTGAGACTTGGCTTCACAAGGAGCAAAAAGGATCATTGTGTGTATTTCAAATTAATCAGTCATCATATTATTTATTTGGTCATGTATGTGGATGATATGTTGTTGATAGGAAATGACAAGGAGATTATCAAAGATGTAAAAACTTAGTTGTCCTCTAAGTTTGACATGAAGGATCTTGGTGCTACAAGTTTTATTTTGGGCATGGAAATTAAAAGAGATCAAGCAAATAGGAAACTATGGTTAAATCAGAAGAAATATGTCGAGACAATGTTGCATAGGTTTAATATGCATGAATGTAAACCAATCAGGGTTCCTATTCATGTAGGTGTAAAGTTATTTGTGGTTCAGTGTCCCAAGACACGAGAAGAAGAAGAGGAAATGTCTCGTGTTCCATATGCTAGTGCAGTTGAATTTTGATGTATGCAATCATTTGTACTAGACTAGGCATTGCACATGCAGTGGGAATTTTGAGCAGTTATATGTCAAAACTGGGGAAGGAGCATTGGACAACAGTAAAGAGGGTTTTCAGGTATCTGCATGGCACTACTAGTTATGGATTGTGCTACCAAGGAATACCAGGATTGGACATATTGTCGGATATACATGGATTCATTGATGCAAACTAGGCTTGAGATCTGGATCAAAAAAGATCTACAACTGGATATGTGTTTAACCTGTTTGGAGGAGCAATTAGGTGGATGAGAAAAATATAATTTGTAGTGTCACTCTCAACTATAGAAGTTGAATACATGGTGGCCACTCATGAGAGAAAGGAAGTAGTGTGGTTACAAATATTGTGTTCAAGTATTCGGTTGGTACAACAAGTTGTAAGGATAGATTGTGACAGTCAGAGTGCAATCTTTCTGGCTAAGAACCCATCTTATCATTCAAAGACAAAGCATATTGATGTTCAATATAACTTTGTGAGAGACGTGGTTGAAGAAAAGAAGGTGTTGTTGATGAAGGTGGAAACTTTGAAGAATTTTGAAAATTCATTAACAAAATATGTGAGCACTGAGAAGTTCTCTTGGGGTAGAGGATCTATGGACATTGTTTCCCTGGATTGTTGACTATGTAGTCTTGTAATTCCTTGTATGCAAAGAAACAGCAAGTGGGAGAATGTTGGGTATGATTTATATTGTTTGCAATATTGGTCCCATGTACTATACACTGATATGGGAGCCTCAGGGAGTGGGAGGGGCGTGGGGCGCCCCTATAAGGAAGTTTGAGGGAGGAAGCACCCGAAGAAAAAAAAATTGGGTGGATTTTTTTGGGTCCGTTTTAAGTGGTTTTTGACATGTGGTTTTCACCGATGGTTTTCTAATTTCAGTTAAGGAATTAGGTTTGTTGACTAATATATATGTATATTTTATTGCAAATAATGAAGAATATGATGAATAAAAGATTAAATGTGTGGCTCTAAACAGGTTGTTGGTTTTCCCGGTTTGGGTTTCCAAGGTAAAATCTCTGTGTAATGTGTATGTATGTGCCATTGTATATTTTTTGTTTTTATTGAGAATTTGTTTGTAGTAAATAATTGTGCAAGGTTAAAATCTTCAATTGACAAAATAACACAATGATAAGAACTAGATCCCAACACAACGATAAGTTTCCTACTATGTCATTTGCAATTTTCAAGACTAAGGTTCCACCACCATATGTAAGGGTGGATTGTTAATTTACATGTACCTAACATGAACTATCATTTTGAGATTCGATGCCAAAGCCTAATAATCAACCTTAAAAGTATCACTCTATGGTAAATTGAATGATAATTGAAATTCAAGGTTAACGAATGAAAATAAATTGTTTTAAAGGTATTAATCTATGGTAAATTTGTTTTTATTGCTTGTAAGAATTTTAAAATTCAAATATTTTTTCCTATGTTTAAATGTAGATGTGAAATTCATACCCCTCAAAATAAATTTATAAAAAAATTTGCTAATAATAAGAATTGTTTTCATAGCCCCCATGGTGCAGAACAGACGGTGATGGAGTGTATTGTTAAGGCACTCGGTTATGTGAAGTCATTGATTCAAAACCCTTGACTAGCCTTGTGTGTCATGTGAGGGGCCGCATTGGCATGCTTAGAGTTATAGTGGTATCATTTGGATAACACGACCACGTGTCACGCGAGTACGTGCCTGACTAGTTGTTGATTTCCCTAGTCAACAAAATAATAATAATAATAATTGTTTTCATGATTTCATATGCATCACTATATAAAATTAGAGAAATAATTTTTTTGTTAGATTTAACTATAATAATTTTATTTTTTTCAAAGTTAATGGAAAATTTAGTAAAAATATTTAAGAATATAATTTAATCAAAAAAATTGATTTAAAATATTAATTAAATAGGTCAATCATTGATTGAATCATTTTTTGTAAACATGATTAATCAACATATTGTATCTTCTTCCACAACAAAAAATTTACCTTGAAAAATGGTTAAACATTATGATGATGATGATGATGTTTAACGTCCACTGAGACCAAAATTGGTCTTTCGAACCTTAAGAAAAGTAAGAGATTGCTTGGATTTCTTTAAAATGTTATTTTGATGCTTGAAAAACATTAAGAGAAGCGTTCCAAGATCACTAAAGTTTTGATGACTTAGAAGGTTATGAAGGCCAGTATATAATGACATTAAATTAAATTATTACCATGGAAAAATGACTTTAATTAGAGTTAAACATTATATGGCATCTCAAATTTAAATGAGTGATATATTTCGAATTTGATTTAAAAATAGAGAAATCATTAATGATGTTAATCATTAATGATGGTAATCATTAATGATGTTAATCATTAATGATGGTAATCATTAATGATGTTAATCATTAACATAAACAAAACATTTTATAAATCAAACAACATCAACATGATATGAAAAGACATAATATACATAAACAAGAATATCAAAATCAATATATATGTCAAATATACATCTCAAATATGTCAAAAAATTTATCTCAAAATTAATTTAAAAACAAAGAAATCATTAACATACACAACACGGTTTATAAATAAAACAACATCAACATCAACATGATATGAAAAGGAATAATATATATGAATGATAATATTGAAATTAATATATATGTCAAATATACATCCCAAGTAAAATATAAATGTCAAATATACATGTAAAATATACATCACCGCAATAAAATATATACATGTCAATAACTACTATAAGCTAGGTCCACCACTAGAGCCAAACGCATTAGTACCTCTACCAAATAATATGTAGAAAGTAAAATTTGATATATCTCTCCACTAGAAACTATATCACTCGATGTGGATAGAGTGTTTGTAGCATCAATGGTGATTGTAATGGGTGTAGTAGCTTGTTGTTCAACTGCTAGAGGAGATGGTTGTAAGTCGACTACTAGAGGAGGAGAGGAAGGTCAGACTGGTGCTAGAGTCAAAGATGATGGTTAGTTTAGTGTTGGGATCATAGATGGTGGTCAATTTTCTTATGGACGAGATGGTGGTCGATTTCTTCACGGAGGAGGAGGAGGAGGAGGAGGATCATTGTCCTTGGTATAAGGATCATTGTCCTTGGTATACAAATCCGAAGAAGACTCTTGGCAGGCCCTTAACATCTTGAATAGATTGAAGACACTGAAAACGTGATGCATCAATACGTCATGTCATAAAGAAGGGTATCCATATCAATGCAAGATCAAGGTCTCACGTGATCTCCCTAGCTCATGTAGATACCACTCCATGATAAGACATCGATGAACATATATTATTTGTCACCTCCTTATGGAATATATGATCTAGCCTATATGGCATGTCGAGTCTCTACACATGAGATGGATCATCAACCTCATCCATCTCCTTATCTTGTGGGGAGGCACCTCCCCAACATACGTGCCAATATCTGCAAAATAATAGACAACAATAATTAGTCGTTTTAAACAAAATATTACAATAAATTACATGTGCATTAAATAAGACAAAAAAATATGCAACTAGATTAATCAAAACACAACGATAATATTAACTATAGAACTTGGTGGTTCCACCTGGCTAAATAGGATCTTTGCACATCCTTTCTAGTCCATCCCCACATACGTGTACTCTATAATATCGAGGATATGATCGTTCTCACTAGTTAACAAATACAAAACATCTAAACTCATCAACCTACATGGGTACTCTGGTTGGCCCCTCGTGGATAATATCTTTACCCACGTGAAAATACGCACATCCAGGGGGGAACTAATGTGCCACTCATTAGAGGTATATTGTGCAAGTGTTGTGACCATAAGAAATGAGCACCTAACCTCATTTGCATCAAATGTATGTAGATGCAATTGGCCACTAGCAAATTGTAAGTCACTAGAATCAATGATGTTTGTGCTAACATAACTTTGCACATATGCCAACTGACTCTCTCCCGTAATGTCAGGCGGGATATCAGAAAACTGGGGAAAAGCATCTCCTCTACTAAATATTCCAGTAATGAAATACATACCCTCCTTTGTGGGTTGGTATCATAAATCGGGATTTTAATACCTTGATTTTGATTCCCCATATTAAATAATGTATTTTGTTAATTTACGAAAGGTCAAAGTGCCCAAACAATTAAAAGAGGCCAGTGTGCCTGGGAAATGTAATGTTTTGATCATTATTAATAATAAAATACATCGTTGGTTGCTAGACGGATAAGGATAAGATTTATAGGTAGCTATGATTCCACGAGAGAGTGAGCTTAAGAGGATAAGTACTTTAATTATATTTTATTTACCCATAATTTCTTTAATTGAGAGAAGTGGTTACATCAACTTCTTGGGGAAGGCCATGTGGTTCTTGATTTCCATGTAAATATATATACGCAACTTGTGGGTTGATTGGGGATTCTTGTTCATTCACACTTTCTCTCTTTCATTCGTTGTTGCTCAATTATCATTCCTCATTCATTCTTTCTCTTGGATTGGGACATGCGATGGGGGGGTGTCGAATTGTTGAGGAAGAAGCCCTTGTTTTTTGGTTGTAGTAATGATTGGTGTATTTCAGCCATGAATTTGTGCCTGCATGCCTAAGAAACATTGGCATGTACTAGATTTTATTCACATTTGCGAGTCCTGAGAGTCTCATCATCGAGATTCTTGACTAGATGCATTGGAGCTCTAGAAGGAGATGGAAAACCTAAGGGATTGCATAGCAGAGAAGGGGGTCCATTCACTTAGGTTGTGTACGCTAGAGAGAAGAGAGTTGGTGTACTTTGGATTGTTGTGTGTTGAGAAACCTGTGAGAGATTGAGTTTTGATTGGTTTGGGAAGCTGAGTGACACACTAGAACCGTCATTGTGGATTCATATCCTTGGCTTGGGGGTGACCTGTTGTTGATATTTAGAATAGTAGTGTCTATGGTTGTGTGGAACATCCATGGCCTACATCCAGTTGGTGATTGCTTTTAATAAATCTCTTATTATGTGTTTCTCTACTTGTGTATTTTTTTTCCTCAGAAAAATTTGTAAATTTATTCATCAAAATAGAACCAAATTACATTTTACAGGTGCATGAAGCACTCCCTAATCATGGGTAAAACAGCATAAAAAATACAACAATAACTGAGTAAAACCAACATCTAAAAGATAGGCCAGAATTGCATGCCCAAAAAAGGACCTCAAAGTGCAGATCCAAAGATCCACACTGCATGCCAAAAAGATGGACCTCAAAGCTCCAATCCAACCTCCAAAGAGTAGCAAAATACACAACAATCGTTGCACCAAACACCAAATCTCAAGTCTAGAGACCCAATATCTGACCACCAAATACCCACGGGAGGGAGCCACAGATAGGATGAAGCCCCATTTGTTTGAGAGGCGTAGTACCTCCCAACACAACAATAACCAGAGTATCATCTCTGCCAGTCCAGAGAACAAAACCCCAACTAGGCCAATGGACGCACAAATACAAAACAGAGCATCGGAATTGTCCTGAAATGACATAGACAAGGTGGGATCCCACGGGGGTGGAGCCACCAGCAAGGAAGCGAGGAGTACCAGAACTTGTCCTGAGAAGACGCAGGTAAGGAGGGAGCCCACGGGGGCGGAGCCATCATCAAGGAAACGAGTAGAGGCTTGTCGGCAATGAAAGAGGTGAAGGAAAAACCCACGGGGATGAAGCCACTAGCAGAAGGGTCACAAACCAGTCATGTACCGCTGAAGGAAGGCACGTCATCATGAAGAGAGGCAGAGCCGAGAACTTGCGCAAAGGGGAAGCAGCTAGGGAAACCCTAGCTGCCTCCCCCTTCTCCTTGATGAGCTCTACTTGTGTATTTATTTTCGGTGTATCTTAATTATTATATCTGAGATTCATTTTTATAATATGATTGATTACTGATTATTGTTGTGCATGGAATATTTTCCATTTGTTTTATGATGTAGTATGAATCTTAATGATTGCATGTGAGTCTTTCATGCTTCTTTATTAATTAAATATCATCAGAAATTCGAAATCAATTTTGAAGTGTTTAAATTTGAAGTAGCATGCCCATGCTTGTGGGTGGTTGGGTATGTTACAGTGACTAAACCTAAATGCCCACTTACCATGATCCCTATGGTGGCTCAACTACATCAAAAATCATGTATTTCATTGAGGGATGTATCCTCCTCATAAAACTTGAGGAGGCCAACATTCATCAAAAGGACATGAGTATGTAATGTAATAGGGTAAGGGTACATATCCCTCTCTCTCTCCAAGGCCTACCACTCGTGTGGAAAGTTGTAAGGGTCAACTTATTCCTACTTTTTCTATTGTCATTGTTGTCACTATCTCTGATTCACACAGAAATTTCAGTAGGCACTCACATACATAGACACACACACACACAAAGAGAGAGAAAGAGAGAAAGTTCCCATTTTATTTATTAAAAAATGAATCTGTTGTTTTTCAAAAAAAAATTGTAAAACATAATGGTGTACCTTAGAAACTTAGACACACCATATGTGGTGCATCAAAATACTACATGCATTGTAACTAACGCTCATTATAAAAACCTACAACACTTATAAAGTGGATATAGTTTTTATTATTATTATCAAGGTGCCACTTGTATAGGGGCAATGACGCATGTTGGTGTGCTTTATATGATTCGACGCACTGCAAAATGGTACATTAGTACAATCCAAATTGCACCAATAATCTAGGAAAATTTTCAATTTTCATTGGATCAATAGTGCTCTTGATATATATTGCACCACCAAAATTGATGCCTCGATACATTTCCTAGAGCTCCAATAGTCCCTATATTTTTTATGATAAAATGTCTCAATGGCTCATTTGTAATATCAAGAAGCAACACCAACGATGCTTCTAGATATTATAAAGAGGATCAAAAAGTAGGAAATTTGATTTATTTTTATGTTTTATCGGTCCACTCTAATTCAAACAATGAACTAGTAACGATGTTATTGAAAATTTACAAACACATCATAAAGCATGGGAATCTGTTCAATTTAAACAAGCCATGTCAGTGTGTTTATGATATTGTGAAGCACCACTTATGGTGCTTTTATTTACCAACTATTGCTCTGAGTATGGTGTGTCATGTAACTATACATGATGCACCATATGTTTCCAATGTGAGCCAAACAATTTGAATGCAACACACAAAATTTTAATGTATTTTTGAAAAACTGACAAATTTAAGCTAAATTCTAAAGTTTAATCCACTAAAAATGTAAATGGGGAGGTAGTAAACAATTTAATAGCTCTATTTACTAACAAGGAGACATGGTTTCCACATAGATAAAATATGAAAATATGCAGCAATTTTGTAAAATTTGAAAACGAACCAAATCCATTGGCGAAGCAAATGAATCAAGGAATGTGGCAACACAATAGCACTGACAACAGGGTGGGCATACAGGGATGGTGAGCACTGATGATTGTATGGTTGGAAGAACTAAAGGAAATGTAAAAATAAAACTATGGTTTGGTTTAAAAAAAATTGTTAACCCTATTTTTGTTCCCTTGAAATTCACATGCACCAATGTGCTAAGATGTTTCGTGAGAAGTGTTATTTTTTTAAAAGCACATGTTGGTACATGTAATACCTCAATTTTGAGTCCCTAGATTAATAATGTATTTTTTTTTATTTGATGAAAGGTCGGAGTACCTGTAAATTTGAAAGGTCAGAGAGTCTAACAATGTAAAACTTTGAATATTAATAATGAAAATGCATCGTTGACTGCAAGACAGACAAGGACATAGTTATAGAGGAATATGATTCTACGAGAGAGGGGGATAAAGGGGCTAATCATTTTTATTATATTTTATTTCACCCATCTTAGAATTAGTTGGAAAAAGTGGTTACTTGGGTTCTTAGGGAGGCCACGTGGTGCATTGTTGTATGTAATTATATAAACCATGTTTTTGGTCATTTGGGGGTTCGCCATTCATTGTTCCTCATTCACTCTTGCTCACATGTTCTTGCTTTGGGCATGGGAAAATAAATTGTTGGAGGAAAAGAGCCATTGCTTGTTGGTTGTAGGTAAATATTGATTATTCCAACAAGGAATTCATGCCTGTGTGCATGAGAATGATGACAGATGTGAAAGAACTGTCCATAGTTGAGAACCCTTGGAGTTTCCAGCATTGAGATTTCCTGAGCAGTAGCACTAAAGCCCTAGAAAAGAAGTGGAACAGATTGAGGGACTGCGTTGCAGCGAAAGGGTTTCATTTATTGGGGTTGTGCAGGATGAGGGGGACAGAGAGCTATTAAACTAGGATTACTGAGTGGTTGGGAAAATTGTGAGAGCTTGAAAGTTGATATATGTGTGTTTTAGATTCAGCCTAGGACCCATCTTTGTGGATTCATAGCCTCGGCTCGAGGGTGGCCTATTGTAGATATTTTATGTGCAACAGAGCCTAAGTTTGGGTGGAACATATGACATCTATAGACAATTGGTGATTGGTTTATGTAAGTATAAGTGTTATCTATGTTTTATTTGTAATCAATATGCCATTGTGTATTAATTATCTCTGAGATGTATTTATATCATGCATGTTTGTTGTTAATGTTGTGCATGTCATATTATTCATTTCTTGTATAGTTTAGCATGTTCTTGATAACTACATGTGACTACATCAAGCTACTTTATTTATTAATTGGTATCAAAAGTTTGAATCAATCAAGAAGATGAATTCTTAAAGTGGGTTCATCACAGTTGGCACTCGAGCAAATTTTGGGGTTTGTCGATGACGGGGTATGTTATAGATTGGTATCAGAGTGTCAAGTTTACAGTGCTTGCGTCGTATGGGCTGAATTGCAAGTTGAAATATTATTATTCGCACAGAGGCCAAATCAAAGGCTTCTTGGGCGACTGAACGACATTTCTTAACATTATGCATTCTTGTGAATATTGGAAAATTTTGGGAATTTTTCTATAAAGTGACGTCAGGAAGTTTGGAGCCATTTTCTTATTTTGGCCATAACTAGAGAAGAATAAATCATATTGAGATAAAAATTTATGTGTTTTTTCCGTAATGAAGAGAGTTACAAAAGTACCAGTGAGGGCCACTGGCCATTTCTGCTTGAATTTTCCATAAAGTTCAAAATCGTGGTTTTTAAAGATCTGAGTCAAGTTCAGTGACCGGGATCCAAAGTAAGCTGAAATTTGTGGAGAAAGTCAAAAAAGTAGACATGAAAATAATCCATGAAGGAATTAGATAAATTCTAAGGGGTTTCGATTGGGGATGCTAAAATAGGCCAAAATCCATTATTCCAAGCCATTTTTAGGGGATTTTTTAGATTTTTAGAGGAGGAAAAGCGACCCTAGATCGCAAAATTGGAAAAAACTATTCACTCAACATTTTATATACTCATCAATCCAGACAACTTTTCTTTAGTGAAGTTTTTACAGAATTGCACAGTGTGGGAGATAGCCAGTTTTGCTAAAATTTCTAAGTTCGAAAAAAATTGTCAAAAGGACAAAGTTGCAAATTCCATATTGTTGCAGAATCTTACTGGAGCAATAGATTTCTAATATGAAGGTTTCTGTGTATCACCATCATGATCATTATTAGTGCCTTATACAAAAAAATTCTTGGTTCTTGATGGATTTTCTTTTGTAGGCAAAAATGGATTTTTCAGGAAGCCATAACTTTCAATTCATAGATCATATTGGGGCATAAGAATAGTCATTGGAAAGTTGATTCAGATGAGAATAACCTAGAATTATTAGAATTTGGATAATTGTGAGATAATTCTTCATGAATTGAGAAGAAAAAGGACATATAGCATTAATTGACAAATTATTATAATATGCATAATTCTAACAAAAATGGTTGCTTGCACATATTGCAGAATTAAAGGTATAAACAAATCAATTTAAATTCAGGATTGTAGATCAAAGACATGTAGGATGCAAAAACAAACTACAATCATGAAAGAGAATAAAAATGCCAAAATATCAGTGTGGTAATGCAAAGACAAAATCTAATGGACATAGGAGTAGAGTGGAACCAACAAAATTGGTAGAGACTATGAGAACTCTCAGAATGGACGTGCAGAGTTATAGATTTGACAATGAGAAGATAATGAGAATGAGAGTGTTTATTAAGTTTGGTTTTCATTGATGTCAACCCTTGAAGGAAGTTGGAGAACCCGGGTTTGGGTAATGGACCCAAGTTTGTTTGATGGATAAAGGTATGAGTTTTGATATATTTGCAGGTAATACTATTCTATATGGATAGAACATGTCATGCCATTTCCAATGGTATGTGTAATGTCAAACAGCTCCTCACGATTAGAGAATTATGACCATGTGAAGTTGGAGAACCCTCATGAGTCAT
>SNQJ01S0004042.1:23019-39532 GCA_010110895.2 Picea sitchensis | reverse complement strand
ATTTGGATGATGAAATTGATGAGGGATTTTGGTTGAGGTACATGTTGGGTACATGGTTGAGACAAGTAGTTGATGAGTTGGCACATACATGAGGTGTATAGTTGATGATGTTGGTATATCTTGATGAGTCATAGTTGATGAGTAGTTGATACATGATTGGTACATACTTGGTACATGGTTGGATGCACTTGTTTATGGTACAAGTTGATTACAGGTTGGTGCATGGTTCATGCACTTGTTTATGGTACAGGTTGAGGTACAAGTTGATGCATGGTTTAGATTTATTGGTATAGGTTGTTTGGTGCATGTTTATTGGTACAAGTTTATAGAAATACATTTCAAAGTGATAGTGTGATAGTGGTTCCATCATTCTACTTATACATCGGGGCAGTTGGACGGGGCAAGGACAGGTGGTAGTAGCCGGAGAACATGGGGTGTTGTAGCCTCCTTCTGGTTATAGCCAGAGAATTGGGGAGTTGGAGCTTCCCTCAGGTTGTATCCTAAGAAACTAGGGGGTTGGAACCTCCTTCCAGTTGCAGCTGGAAAACAAAGGAAGTTGGTGCTTCCAATGAATGTAATTCTTCGAGACATATAATAAAAAGCATTATGTGGTTTTCTCCCGCTTTGGGTTTCCACGTAAAACACTGGTGTATTGTGTATGTGTATGATTGTTCATTTGTTCATTGCTTATTTACTCTGCAGTTATTGGATGATAATTCCATTGATATAATACTTGGATTATATGGTTAAAAAGGATTAAATTGCTCTATTAATGATTCACAACCCCCCCCCCCCTCNCTCTCAGTAATCCAACAAAGAGGATTGCAATCAAATAAATGCTCAGATGATGCAAAGCCTAAACCGGTTGCAGAGGTAAGTGAAGAAATTATCAGGCTCAAGACATGAGGAAGAAGGAAAAAATCATGAAATAAGAGATAATTATAGAAGACCCAGTCACACAAGAAGTGCTAGTAGAACCCATACACATCAGTCACCAACTCACTTAGCTAGGAATTTTTATGCATCTTAAGAGTCAAGAAGCAGTCCAGGAATGTCTCATGTTAGGCATCAAAGAAGAATATTTGAGTTTGACAGATTACAAGGAGAGCTTAGGAAGCTTAAGCCACCATCCTTTGATGGTGAAAGAGAAAGGGAAGATGATGTTGAAACCTAGTCTCTTAGAATCAATAAATGTTTCCAGTTGCACAATTACTCTTATAACCTAGAAGTCGGGATTGCCACATACCATTTGTATGGAAAAGATGTTATGTGGTAGGATCAATTGAAGCAAGTTGAGCACATTGATGAGAGTCGAGTTACATGGAAGCAGTTCAAGAAATATTTTCAACATGAGTATCTTTCAAATCATTATTATGACAAGAAGATGCAAGAGTTATTTGAACTCGAGTTTGGGAGAATGACCATGGGAGAATATGAGAAGAAGTTATTGGGATTGTTGAAGTATGTTGGGTTTATCAAGGATGAGAAGATGAAGATACAAAGGTTTATAAGTGGATTGCCATCCTTCTATAAAGAGAGAATTCAACATGATGAACCCAAAACTTTGATAGATGTGATTAGAAAGGATAAGTACCTGTATGATCAAGGCAAAGGCAAGGGGTCTTTTCAAAAATCTTGGAATGATAAGAAGAAGGTTAAATATTATCATAGAAGGAAGGGATTCAAACCTCCTTTCAATAGAAACAATCATAGCATGAATCAGCAAGATCACCCTACTAAGAGTGAATCCAAGAAGGAAGACTCCTTAGGAAAAAGGGGAATACCACTAATAAAATGTTGGGGATGCAAAGAATATCACATGTACAAGGATTTCCCTCAAGGAGAAGACAAAATGAGGACATCACACAACATCCAAGAGGCTACAATAGTAAAAGATATGGGCAGAAATATTCCAAGGATATATGCATCCTTTGAAAATCAACAACCAGAACATCAATCCCATATGATTGAGGTAGAAGGTAAGATCATAAATCATCTTGTTGTTATTTTAATTGATTCTAGAGCAAGCCATAGTTACATTGATACAAAAATAGTGGACATATTTCATTTGAAGAAAAGTAAGCTTGAAAGATCATTGTTGGTTTAGCTAGCCACTGGAACCAAAAGAAGGATCAATGACACTATCAAATATTGTCCAATAAATCTGATTGGAGTGAATACCAAATCTAACTTGAATATCATACCATTAGGATCTTATGATATCCTAATTGGAATGGATTGGTTGGACAAGCATTATGCTATCCTAGATCTCCACAATAATACATTTACATATCTTGATGAAGAAGGGCAGTAGAGAATTGTGAAAGGAATTCCAAGACCCATTTCTATTAGGGAGATTTCAGCCTTACGGATGAAGAGATGTTTTAGGAAAAGATGTCAATTGCATGCAGCTCATGTGGAGGAGCCAGAAAAGACCAAAGGGCCAAGTCTTGAAATTTTTTCAGTATTGCAAGATTTTGATGATGTATTCAAATAAATACCAGGATTGTTACCAAAGAGTGATATATATTTCTCTATTGATTTAGTACTATGAGAAGCCACAGTGTCAAAAACTCCTTGTAGAACAAGTCCACCAAAAATAAAAGAATTGCCTATGCAACTGGAGCAACTGTTGAATAAAGGGTACATACGCCCAAGTGTTTCACCTTAGGGAGTATCAATACTCTTTATGAAAAAGAAGGATGGAACATTGACACTATGTATAGACTTCAAACACTGAATAAATCCACAGTTAAGAACAACTACCCTCTACCCGGAATTGATGACTTCTTTGATCAACTAAGAGGAGAAAAGATATTTTCAAAGACAGACTTGAGGTCAAGATATCACAAGGTGGGAACCAAGGAAGAAGACATCAGTAAGTCAAATTTTAGAACCAGGTATGGGCATTATGAATTTGTAGTGGTGTCATTTGAATTGACCAATGCGGGAGTTTTCTTTATGTGCTTGATGAAGGCAATATTCAGAAATTATCTAGATAATTTTGTCACTCTGTTCCTGGATGACATACTTATGTATTGCAAGTCAGAGGAACATGAAGAAAATTTGAGAATGGTGTTGCAAGTGCTAAGGGAGAATCGACTTTATGTCAAGTTAAGAAAGTTCTCTTTTTACCAAGGGAAGATCCATTATTTGGGGCACATCATTTCAGAAGAAGGCATAGTGGTGGATCCAGAGAAGATTGAAATCGTTAAGGGATGGCCAACACCAAAGAATGTTTCAGAAGTGAGATCTTTTATGGGACTTGTTAGCACAAGGAGTCACCCCATGAATGCATATGGGTAAGCCTTACACATCAAGAAATACGAAAAGAAAGTTGATTTTGAAATTGCGAGAGAGGTAGGGCTGAAGTTATCTGCTTGACTTGACAAATCATATGAATTTATCCTTGCAAATCATCTTCCATATGAAGAAAAATAGATCATCCAAAAGCAATGTTTAGCCTTTCAAGGATTTCAAGTGGAAGAATTTTATGAGAAAACATATAACTACAAACAGAAAGACGTGAAAATCCTTTTCAAAAATACTATTGATACAGTAGAAGAAAAATCATAATCCAAAGATCCTTTTCAGAAGAGATTTAGCAACACACAAGGTAGAAGATCTCAAACTATCCTCCTAAGCAACCCTCTCACACTTGTTATTGAAGAAGAACAAATATTAAGAGTCAAAACAAATAAAAAACATAGCTAAACATCACTTCCTTCTGCAAATGAATTCTTAACACAGAAAATGATAAGATAGGCTATCTTCAAATTAATCTGTCAAATTACAAAAACAGAGCCTCTCGGCCTCCCTTGGCTCATGAATCCCCTTCACCAAGAGATATTTCCTTACTTAAATAGAAAATAGCATCCTCATAACCTTAGTAGGTTGAATCCCATCTCCTCCATTGGATTCTAAACCTTGGAGATAGGTGGCAACAATCAAAGAGACAAAAATCCAACAAACTGCTAATTTTCAGGAATTTGTTGGAAGTCATTAATAAAATGTCTCCACCTCATTGCATGAGGCCTTTGTTGGAGCTAAATCTTAGGTGCAGGTGTCCCTTGACATCTAACTGATCCTTGATAAGCCATTCGAATCCTCCTTGACAGGTGGCAACCTCCCAACAAGGTGAATATCAAAATTGTGACCACTACAGGAAATTAGATAGCGCCGTTGTAAAACAGTTGGTAGCGCCACTTCTATGTCTAAGATATCTCAAACCATAACACATTTTGAAAAATTGAGAGAGGTTTTTGTTATTTGGAATGTTATAAACAAAAACCTCCTCCATTTTTCAAAAATCCCTTCTCAATTGTTCACAATCCAAGCTTTAAATTAGTGACTCAAAACTGGCAGAATAACTCTGCACAATTTAGCCTCTACTAGAAATTTGGTAGCGCCTTTAGGTAGCGCCCGCATGTGTGTCTGTGTGCAATTCGGTAGCGTAAATAAGTGGGTGCTTTTTATTCTTGGAACCTTGTGAGAGTGTTTTCAATGCTTTTTCTTGACACTTGGCACATTAACCAATCTTGTGCTAACATAGGCTCCATGGGGGATAGAGTCCTCCATGTGAGGCTCTAAGAACTCTTGTACTTTCAGTGCCTTATCCTTTGGGCTTGTGGATTCATGCTCTGATGCATCGTGCTGAAGAAAACATACTGACAACTTATATTACTCTACTTTCAAACAGAAAGAAAACACACCTGCTCTTGATGGAGCTTATTTATGTACAAAACCTAAGCTAACTGACTTTTACAATGGGCTAGGTGAAGGCAAACTTCCACCAAATCCATTCAAGMAACTTGCTGACATGAGTCTTTATAATGCCAATGATTGATAGCAGACAAAAGGAATATGATAATGGTTTGAAAACATTTATAATATCTCCTCTGACTGTTTCTGACACAATAAAGTTTATAGGTTCCAAAACATTTGAGAAATACAACTCCATATACACCCCTACAAGGTCATAAAAATGGTGACAAAACACATGGGACTGATAGCATATTTATTTTTCCACTTCAATTTGCTTACTGTAAACTGTGGGTACAAGTGGAAGAAGGATTGACATAGGTGGTTGTTGATCCACTAATGACTGTTGATTTACTTATGGTTGTGTATAAACGATCTCTTCATGTGCCTCAACTAAGGGCTTCTCCTGGTCAAATCTTCAGGTTATGTCTTCTATGACAAGGAAAATCTCTACATCATACTCCCTGTCTTCATAGTGATCAAATATAGGATAATGTTGTTGCTCATCGTCACTAGAATATTCATCAAAGACAGGCTACCCTTCATACATATGATCAACCTCTAAAAYAGTAATTTCATCAAGAATATAATTGTTAAAAATATCCATTTCAGGAACGACACTAACTACTKCTTCTAGTTGTTCATACACATGATTTTCATCTAAAACAACGTTATGAATGGTGTCCTCTCCAAATACAGGAGTATTCTTTATGCTTTCATTTGGACAGTGAATAAAATCGTTTTCATCTTTATATTCAGCAGAGCAATCTAACAAATCTTGAGCACATTCTACATATCCCTCACAACAGTTATGATAAATACTTTCAGAGGGATAAAACCTTTTGCAGTGTTCATTGAATACTCTGTGGAAATCCTTCAAGGATGAAATGTTGGAAGGGGGTAACGAGAAATACCATTTACGTGCATCCCCATCCGATGAAAACATGAACATTTTCATCAATATATCTTCATAATGGATGTCAAGTTGCTGCATCAAAGCATGAAAATCTTGAACATGCTCAACAGGGTTAGCATCCTCACCTTCAAAAAATCTAGGCAGCAGATCTTGCCATTCATCAATAAGAGGCACAGGATGTGGAAAATCATTAATGGCTGAGAAATTGAGTGGGGCAAACCTCCTGGTCAGGATAGCCTTCATAGCCATTTAATTGGTCTCATTCCAGTGGAGTCACCAACAAATTATGAACAATGGATTCGCCATGGTGAATGTGCAGTCTTGAAGGTGTCCAACTTCAATCACCATCTAAAGTTGGAGCTGTGCAATGTCTTTCTTCTCAGGGAGCTTTTCAATCTGCTCAAATCCGTCCCTGGCAACGGTGCCAAAAATGTTAGTGCAAAGATTCACCCCATGACTGCATAGGGGTAAGCCTTACACATCAAGAAATGCGAAAATAAAGTTGATTTTGAAATTATGAGAGAGGTAGGGCTGAAGCTATCTGCTTGACTTGACAAATCATATGAATTTGTCCCTGTAAATCATCTTCCATATGCAGCAAAACAGATCATCCAAAAGAAATGTTTAGCCTTTCAAGGCTTTCAGGTGGAAGAATTTTATGATAAAACATAGAACTACAAACAGAAAGACGTGAAAATCCTTTTCAAGAATACTATTGATATAGTAGAAGAAGAATCATAATCTAAAGATCCTTTTCAGAAGAGATTTAACAACACACAAAGTAGAAGATCTCAAAGGATCCTCCTAAGCAACCCTCTCACACTTGTTGTTGAATAAGAAAAAATCTTAAGAGTCAAAACAAAGAAAAAACATAGCTAAAGATCACTTCCTTCTGCAAATGAATTCTTAACACAGAAAATGATAAGATAGGCTATCTTCAAATTAATCTGTCAAAGTACAAACACAGAGCCTCTCGGCCTCCCTTGGCTCATGAATCCCCTTCTCCAAGAGATATTTCCTTCCTTAAATATAAAATAGCATCCTCATAACCTTAGGAGGTCAAATCCCATCTCCTCCATTGGATTCTAAACCTTGGAGATAGGTGGCAACAATCAAAGAGACAAAAATCCAACAAACTGCTAATTTTCATAAATTTGTTGGAAGTCATTAATAAAATGTCTCCACCTCATTGCATGAGGCCTTTGTTGGAGCTAAATATTAGGTCCAGGCGTCCCTTGACATCTAACTGATCCTTGAGAATCCATTTGAATCCTCCTTGACAGGTGGCAACCTCCCAACAAGGCGAATATCAAAACCGTGACTACTACAAGAAATTAGGTAGCGTCATTGTAAAACAGTTGGTAGCGCCACTTCTATGTCTAATATATCTCAAACCATAACACATTTTGAAAAACTGAGAGAGGTTTTTTTTATTTGGAATGTTATAAACAAAAAGCTCCTCCAGTTTTCAAAAATCCCTTCTCAATTGTTCACAATCCAAGCTTTAACTTAGTGACTCAAAACTGGCAGAATAACTCTGCACAATTCAACCTCTACCAGAATTTCGGTAGTGCCCGCCTGTGTATCTGCATGCAATTTAGTAGCGTAAATCCGTTGGTGCTTTTGATGCTTGGAACCTTGTGAGAGTGTTTTCAATGCTTGTTCTTGACACTTGGCACCTTAACCAATCTTGTGCTAACAGGACTAACCAAATACTACAAGATATTTATAACAAGATTCTTTAAAATTGCTCATCCCATTAGTTCTTTACAAAAGAAGAGAATTAAGTTTGAATGGATAGCAGAATGTGAATAAAATTTTAATTTGTTGAAAGAGTATTTACTAGTGCACCTATTTTGAAGATTGTTGATCCAAATGAAAATTTTGTGGTATGCACAGATACATGCAAAGAAGGACTTGGTGGAATCCTCACTCATAATGGACATGTCATTAGTTATGAGTCTAGAAAGATTAAATAAAATGAGAGGAATTATGTCACACATGATTTGGAGCTTGATGCCATAATTCATGCATTGAATATGTGGAGGAATTATCTCATGGGGAAGAATTTTGAATTAAGGACATACCATAGTGGTCTAAAATATCTTTTTGAGCAACCAACTTTAAATGTCAGGCAAACAAGATGGGTAGAAATTTTAAGTGAGTATAACTTTGACATCAATCATATCAAAGGAAAATAAAATAAAGATGTTGATGCACTCGGCATAAGGGTACATATTATGCATGTTACAACCATTAGTATGCACAATTCAAATTTAAAGTGCAAAATTTTAGATGTTGTTACATACCAGCATTACCTACAGGTGAAAGAAATCTTACAACAGGAAGATGTACAACAAAAATTTAAAAAGTATAAGATGAAGGAATATGGAGTACTTATGCATAAAAACATAATTTATGTTCTTAATTCCGAAGAACTCGGGAATTAAGTATTAAAAGAAATGCACAATTTCCATATGCAGGACATCTTGACTACCAAAAAACAATTGGAGCAATAAGAAGCCAATAGTTTTGAATATGAATGAAGGATGGTATTGTTGATTATGTTGATAGATGTATGAAATGTTAGAGAGTGAAAGTTGATCATAGACACCCAACATGTTTGCTACAACCATTACCAATTCCAAAGAGGAAATGGAAAGTGGTAACCATTGATTTTATCACTAAATTCCCAGGACAACAAGGCAACATGATTCAATAATGGTGATGGTGGATAAATTGACAAAGGATACTCATTTTGTTCCAGTGGAGATGACTCATACAATAGCTAATATTGTAGAAATTTGTATGAGGGAAATTGCTAGGTTGCATGGAATACCTAAGGCAATTGTTTCAGATAGAGATACAAAGTTTACTTCAAACTTTTGGAGGGGATTATTTAAGGGATTTGGTACAAATCTGAACTTTAGCATGGCCTACCATCCATAGACAGAGAGGGTCAACCAAGTGATTGAAGACATGTTGAGAATGTATGTGATGGATAAGCCATCTAAGTGGGAAGATTACTTGCATTTCATTGAGTTTACCTACAATAATGGGTAGAAAGATTCATTGAAGATGAGCCCATTTGAAGTTTTATATGGTAGAAAATGCAATACTCTAGTGAGTTGGGACAACTCAACAGACATAGTAGTACTTGGGTCAGAATAGCTCAAGGATGTGGAAGACCATATGGTTAAAATTAAGAAGATTTTGAAAGCACCACAAGACAAACAGAAGAGTTATGCAGATAAGAATAGGACAACTAGAGAATTTAAAGTAGGAGAGCATGTACTTTTGAAAGTGAAGCCCAAGAAGAGCCCATTGAAGTTGGGAAATTGTACCAGGCTAGCAATCAAATTATGTCATCCATTTGAGATATTGGACATAATCGGGCTAGTTGCATACATGCTTGCATTGTCTGCTTCCATGAATGTGCATAATGTATTTCATGTCTCTTTGCTAAAAAAGTATGTGCATGATTTTAACCATGCTATTGATTGGAATTTGATTCAAGTGGAACGAGAAGGAGAATTTCAAGTTGAGTGGGTGCACATATTGGAAAATAAGGTCAAGGTGCTCTAGAATTGAGCCATAGGATTGGTAAAGGTTTAGTGGACGTGTTACGGTCCTGAAGATGTTACTTGGGAATATGAGGATTCCATGCGAGAAGAGTAGTCACGGATTTTCTGAAGACTTTTAAACTTTTGATTTCTCTTATGTAGATGCACTTAGGACAATGGAAAAATAAGGGGGAGGGGAATGTAATACCTCGGTTTTGAGTCCCTGGATTAATAATGTATTTTTGTTTATTTGATGAAAGGTCGAAGTGCCTATAAAGTTGAAAGGCGGGAGAGCCTAGCAATGTAATACTTTGAATATTAATAATAAAAATGCATCATTGGTTGCAAGATGGACAAGGATAGATTTATATGGGGTTATGATTCCACGAGAGAGGGGGATAAAGGGGCTAAGCCTTTTTAGTATATTTTATTTCACCCATCTTGGAATTAGTTGGGAAAAGTGGTTAAGTGAGCTTCTTGGGGAGGCCACGTGGTGTATTATTGCATGTAATTATATAAACCATGTTTTTGGTCATTTGGGGGTTTGTCATTCATTGTTCCTCATTCATTATTGTTAACTTGTTCTTGATTTGGGCATGAGAAAATGAATTTTTGGGGGAAAAGGGTCATTTCTTGTTGGATGTTGGTAACTGTTGATTATTCTAGCAAGGAATTGATGCATGTGTGCATGAGAATGATGACAGATGTGAAAGAACTATCCATAGTTTAGAATCCTTGGAGTTTACAGCATTGATATTTCCTTACCAGTAGCATTGGAACCCTAGAAAAGAAGTGGAACAACTTGAGGGACTATGTTGTAGAGAAAGGGGTTCATTTCTTGGGGTTGTGCAGAGTGAGGGGGGAAGAGAGCTAGTAAACTAGGATTATTGTGTGGTTAGGAAAAATATGAGAGATTGATAGCTTACTTGTGTGTGTTTTAGAGCTGACCTAGGACCCATCCTTGTGGATTCGTAGCCTCAGCTCGAGGGTGGCCTGATGTAGAGAGTTTATGTGCAAAAGAGCCTAAGGTTGGGTGTAATGTTTGGCGTTTGTAGTCAGCTGGTTTATTTAAAGATAAGTGTTATATGTGTTTTCTTTGTAATTTATATTTCATTGTGTATTAATTATCTCTGAGATGTGTTTATATCGTCATTGTTTGTTGTTAATGATGTGCATGGCATGTTATTCATTTCTTTTATAATTTATCATGTTCATGATAATTGCATGTGATTGCATCATGATTCTTTATTTATTAATTGGTATGAAAAGTTGGAATCAATCAAGAACATGAATTCTTGAAGTGGGTACGTCACAGTTGGCTTCGAGCAAATTTTTGGGTTTGTTGGTGACAGGGTATGTCACAATACACTATTTATGTTGGTGTATTGGTTCTTGTCATGACAATAAAATGCCCCATTGATTTTTTTAATTGTTTGAAAATAAAAACCTATATTTTATAATTAAATGTTTTAACCTAGTTAAGTGCATTGTATAAAAGTAGCACCGCCTGGTGCACTGTAAATTGGTGTGCATCAATAAGTTTTTTGTAATTTTTAAAATAAAAACCAATATTGTGTAGCAAATACGTAACTAATTTGGTGCATTGTATAACGATACTCAATGCATCTTATTATTTTACACATGATGCGCCATATATTGGAACGTACTAGTGTGTTCATTCAATTAAAGCTCAACATTGTGTTATTTATGTATGTCAATCAATGTGTCATGACAATAAAATGCACCGCTAAGTTTTTTTAATTGTTTTGAATAAAAACCTGTATTTTATAATTAAATGTTTTGATCTAATTTGGTGTGCTATATAGAAGTAACACACTAATGCACATTGGTAAGTTTTTCGTAAATTATAAAATAAAACCAATATTGTATGAAAAATATTTAACTAATTTTGTGTGTTATGCATTGTAATGCACTGGTGCATTAATATGTAATAAATGCATTGTATAAAGATTGTTTAAAACTAAAATAAGTCATTTTTTTTTCATGGAATATGTATAACTATATTTGGTGCATCTTATTATTTTATGCAACAGTGCATAACATATTGGAGTGCACCCAAGTGTTTGTCCAATTAAAGTGCATTGATTAAAAAATGTCTACTAAAACCTTTAGTCACCCACCTCTGCTAGCAACCTCAGATGTAAATTGTCAAGGGACAAATATTTTGGGGCGATTCTACAAAAACCTCCACTAAAAGGTGTTTTCCTTGTAATGTTTACAACATTTTGATTTTGCTTTGTCTTCTCCCTAGACCACTATGCAGCTACGTTCCCTACCCTTTTAATATTATTTGTGAACTATTTCATAGTCGAGTACTCATGAGAGCCATCAAATTTGTTCTAGTTCTTCAGAATTGACAATCTGAAATCTTCCTCACTAAGCCATGCATGATTGAATTTAAACAGGGCAGGTGGATTCTAATCCTCATTTCAATTTGGAATAGAATTGATAAGTGATCAAAAATTCCCCCATATCCATCCCAAGACTTAAACCTTGTTAGCTCCTCCACTATGTTTTCAGTGATTAAAAGTATGTCCAATATTTTGGAAATGCTTGCTCTACCTCTCTTAGAATTCCTCCAAGTGGGCACTACTTGCACGTGTTCAACATCTACCAGCTTGAATTATTAAAAATGATGAGTGACATAGTCAACTATCAGTTTCATCCTATCCACCTCACCCCAAACTTTCCTCGATTTTAAGTTCAAATTAAGATCTCATGCTATTATTACATTTCTCTTATAAGAGAATCCTTATCCTTCAAAAAATCTTAGAAGGGATTTCTATCCCCATACAACCATTATAGATTAATCATCCTAAAATATTTCCCAATAATATTATCCCTACCTTCTAAAATAATACTTGCACATAAGAAAGAATGAGAAAGGGCTTCAATGCTAGAGTTTCCTAGACCCTCGAGCCAACCTTTATCATTAATAAATAAGAAGTTCCACCCCTTCAGGAAGGCTAACAAGATCTCAACGGATTTTGACCCTAAACACATGATTTATTGAATCATAAGTACATCAAGCCTATAAATAGTAAACAATCTCTTAAGGATTTGCTTCTTTAGAGTACCCCGAACCCCTCTCATGTTAAAGGAGAGAATGATCATGATTGCACTTTTTTCAAGGTTTTTCATACTCTAAGTATCCCATTTATAGTTAATTACTTGCCTTCGTGAACTTCTTCGCAGGCCTTGTAATTTTCTATCATCATATGCAACTTCCTTCCCAATATATTAGGCTTGTCTAGGACCATAGCTAAACCTCCCTCCATTGCTTTTATCCTCCTCTATAGATTTAGTTCTTATAGGTTGTAGTTGGTAACTGGAATAAAGGGAAGACCTATGGGACTTTTCTTTAGAGGATTTCCAAGAGGTATCCTCCTAGACCAACACTAACCCCCTCACTCCTGAGAATCAAAAGACTCCTCAAAATGAGCCTTGGTGATATTGTCTACTCTTGGGATCCCATATGAAATCAGAAGATCCTTCTCAGCTTCTACTTCATGGCTAGGAAGGACTAGAGGAGCAAAAATTTCATTAATAATTGAAATAAGCCTAATATCTATGCTAGGTGTCATCATAGATTAATTTTGTAGTGGATCTTCCTTATGTGGAGATAACAACCTATCTAGTGACAAGGAAATTCCTAGTTGGAAAGTATACTTCAAGATTTCCTCTCAACAACATATAAATTTAGTTGAAGGCTTGCCACCAACCTTTCTCTCATCGTTCTTTAAAATCAATGGTTCTATCTCCAGACCTTTTTTAACCTGTAAATTTTTCTTTTATTGCTAACTATTTTTATGATATTTGTAGTCCCTCCATAGATGTCCAACTTCATGACAAGGTGAACAATGAAAGGGAAATTTCCAATCATCTAATTTCTACAAAAATGACTAATCTTCCCATTCAATGTCAATTTTTTCCAATAAAATTTCCCTTATATTTAATTCCACCAAAACCCTTATCATTTTCTTGTCTTTATTTCCCCATATTTCCTCATCCATGGCTACAAACCTTCCTAAGTGATTTTCAATGGAAACAATAATGTCCTTACTCCACAATTCCAATGGTAAACTTGACATCAAGACCAAGATAAGATGAATTTCCATAGGTTCAATTCAAGGATCAAACCATGCTTCCAGTGCTTTAATAGTAATCTTGAATGACCCCCCAACCAATTATGATTTAAGTTACCTCACCATCCCCTTCAGTATTCTTGAAGTAGATCCATCATTTAACCAACAAATGAAAGGAGGGTGTATACCCAATCAATTTGCATCATCCTACTTCCATCCATTGTTTCAAAATTTCTCCTCTCACCATATTGCACATAAAATAAGCCACTATCACTTGTTTCATCGAACCTTCAACCTTCCCCATTCAAATATCCCTCCCTACAATCATTTTAACTTTATCTGGCTTGGATCTAATGCATTCTTTCTTTCATCGATTTCTTTTAGGATTAATTGTAGCATGAGTGAGATTATATGGTGAAATCTTAGGTAAGTCCTTGGTTTGAGAAACAAAAGTGGGGTCACAATTGATAACATAATGCTTAGAACTGTCTAATTCTCCCTGCCTACCTAGGGCCTCTTTTTTATGCTAATAAATTGAATGTTCTTTATGAGGGCTTTCAAAAACCTTTGGATCATCTTGTCCAGAATATGACCCATCTTCCATCCATGTCCTTGACTCCATCTAGTGTACTTTCCTTTAAAACCAAACATCCTAAAACCCTAGTCTCATTGGTGTTAAATGCCTTGGAACTATGTCATACTTCAAATATCTTCTCGGGTGCAAAAAATTGATTGCAAACTAGGTATTTTCCTCACCATAATCCAGTATGTCTAACCCTAGGTCCATAAATGAATCTCCTAATAAGGATTATGCACCATGGTCTAACAAAATAAAGACCTATATAAACCTTAGAAGTCCACCTCTAAATATAATCTACCACATTAAGACTTACATGGCCACCCTACATTCTTCGGTAGGTCATGTGGTTCCATCATAACTTATAAAGTATATAATAATCTAATTATTCATTATAATAAATGTTTAAATGTTAACCTCTCTCTCTATGTGTGTGTGTGTGTGTGTGTGTTTATTCTTCGATATGTTTTGTAATCATTGCATGCAAGTACATGATGCATCTTGAAACGATGCCAAGGATTAAGGTCATGACCCCTACTAAAGGGGGTTTAGAGGTAGGAGTTTATGAGATTTTTTTTGGATTTGTTATGGGTCATTTATAGGTTTTGGGTGGTTTTCGAACCATACTTTTATACACATTGTATTCTAATATAGATTAGAATATTATGGTTGAATGGTGTTGCAAATTGTTATATATTTTATTGTGAATTGTTTGTTAACACAATGAGAAAGAGGTGTAGCTCTATTTTGTTTGTTTTCTTGATTTAGAGGTTCTAGGGTAAATCTCTTGTGTTATGTGTATATGTAATATTATTCTTCTATTATTCTTAATCATTTGATACCATTAATTCTCTTTCACAAGTTTATCAATCACTATTATTCATCATTTGGTATTAGAGCTAGAGTCTAGCTAGTCGTATGAAAAGCAAGGGCATCTTGGCTCTCTAATAAACCCTTTCTTGAGTAGGAATTGTATGCCTCTAATTCTTGTGTGTGAAAGAAAATGAGGAGCAATTTAAGGATAGAGATATAAAAATTGAATGACTAGAACTTTGAATGGTAGAAGCTTAATATGGAAAATCTTATTATGCACATAGATCAGTGGGTTGTTATGTCGGAACAAAAATCCCATAGGTGTGGTGAAAGAAGATTGGTAGAATATAGAAAGGAAAGTGATGAGTATGATTTGACTCTACCTTTGAAATTCAATGTTTAATAATTCCTCAGTAGAATCCAATGCTAAGGATCTATGGGATAAGTTAGGGACTTTGTGTCAATCCAAGTCCCTAGTGAACAAGTTATTTCTTTGGAAGTCGTACCTTCTTAGGATGAATGATGGTGACTATGTGATAGATCATCTTTGTGTATTTAACATGAAGGTAATTGGTTAGCCTCACTTGATATTAAAATGTCTAAATAAGATAAAGGTATTACTCTATAATGTTATTTTCTATATTCATGGTATAATCTCGTTGTGGCTATTGGTAGTACAATTGGAAATCTACATAAAAGTTTGAGGATGTATTTGTATCCTTGTTATTGGAAGAAATGAGGTTGAAATCCATGGAGGGTCTAACCAAGGATGCCTTGTTTGTGAGAGGTGGTTCCTAATATAGAAATAAATAAATAGAAAGTCGAGGGAAAAATAGTTTAATTCTAGAGGTAGATATAAATCCCCATGAAAATTTATAAGGAAATATTGAAAATATTGTAAAATTGGGGATTTAAACAAAGATTGCAGATCTAAAAATGTTGACAAAGGAAAGGTATCTAATGATTCCCCTTCCACAATAACGATGAACTCCACATAATAAGTAGGGTATGTATACTTAACATCTTCAAGTACACACTCAAATCATGATACATTGTTTATTGACATAGGTACTTATTTCCATATGAATTCTCGTATGGAGTGAATTGTGTAAACCACTTAGTATACAAGCTACTAAGAACACTTGGCATGCAATGTAGTTGAGATTTCTCATAAATATTTTATAACATGAGGACATGGCAATTAAACATGGATTTAGTATCTCACTGTCAACATATTACCTAGGCTTATGTAACCCAAACTTTAATTATATTTCAATACCAATTCAAAGTATAAATAATCAAATCCAAGAAGCGATTAAAGTCTATAATTAATTATCTATTCTTCCTTAAATGTGAAACCTATAAGATACATGAAAGAGATAAATATCATGTTTTTTTCTTCTTTTCTCAATTTTTCATCACCTACATATTTTGATGGTATTGCCTACATGATAGTTGCAATTTGCCCAAAACCTACCTAAGAACCATCCATAGGTTCTTGCATCTATAACCACTAAAGATTACAGTCATAATGGAACTCGTGATTTTTTAAAACATAACTCAAAGGTAAAACTTGAAAGTTTATTCTTACAACTGCCTCAAATGAAGCTGTTATCACTCCAAGAAACCCTCTATGGTTGCAGACTAGAGGTGCTTGGTAACTTTAAGAATTGAATACTTTTCAGTAGGTGGATCAATGGGATACTAAGATAGCACAATGGAGAGATTACTTATCAGAATAGCTTAATGAACCAGTGCTTTTAGAAACTGTAAATCA
>SNQJ01S0004042.1:0-19952 GCA_010110895.2 Picea sitchensis | reverse complement strand
GGAGTAGAAGTTGGTTGAGAGAGTTTGGAACCCTTGTTTTGCTTGTTGTTTTGGTGAGGATGTTTCTTTTTTGGATGCTTGGTTTTGTCTTTCTACCATGCCACTAAGGCTTTGTTAAATGTACATGTAGTGATGATCACACCAAGTTGCAAGAGCTTATCTTGCTATCTAATCAAAGAATCACAAAAAGACTAAAGAGTGGGAGCTTGGTAAGCACCCCCTGGAGCTTCTTTAGTGGCATAAAAGGTAGATATAGAGACAGAATATGCATTACCAAGCTTATCAAGAATAACATATATGCATCGGTCATCCCCCATATCTATTTTACAATCTTTAAGAAAAAATCTAAGTGTTTTGAACTTAGATAAATAATCTTCAATGCAAGGGAAATCATTGGGACTTATATGCATCGGACTTAAAGTCATTCACTGATTTTCAATTTGATGAACTTGAATCACATTGTGTTTTCCAAAAATAGCTTCAAGATTAACCCAAGCTTCATCTAGGTAATCGATTCCTTGAAGATGAAACAATAAATCAAGAGAGATGGACATTCTGATTAGTCCATGTGCTTCATCATTTTTATTATCCCATTTGTCTTTTTTTTTTAATCAGTGGGGGCTAGTTCTTTTCCCAAGGTAATCTCATACAATCCTTTACTTCTTAGTACATCCTCCATATGGGATTTCCATGAGAAGTAATTGGTACTGGTAAGAAAAAGATCACTTGGAGAAGTCATATTAAAATATGTAGATAATATGGATTAAAAAGCTAAAATTCACTGTCTAGATGGAAATCTCTTGAAAAAATAGGCTATTTAAAAAAATTAGCACTGAAAATGGACTTTGGATGTGAAAGTTATGTCATTTAAAAAAAGAGCATAAACAGTAACCAAAGCGCCACATAGCAGATAGAAGTTTGTCCACGTTGTGATGGATGCACAATGAGGTGGTTGAGTGAAAAAAAAAAATTCCTTCTAACTTTGCCTATAAACTCACCTTTACAGAGAAGTTACTTATGAAGTGACCCACTTTTATAGAATAAGTGAAAATCACTTTTACAATGAACTTACTTTATAAATTAAAGTTGTTGTTATTATCCAGATGCTTAAAATACAAGAGTAAACCAGAAGTACACAATATGTAAAACAATGTGAGCGTGAAACACAACTCTAATATAGATAAGAGAGATAAGTTACACAATAACTCCTTAAAGAATAGGAGAACCTCCTCTGAATATCCAAATACATTCATACATCACAATTCACATGTCTAAATAATGAACACATGATCTCTATGTATACTTATTCATACACTACACATGAGGCCTCTGTAGTATTAAGCCGACCCTATTACATATACATTTACACATTACATGTATATTTAGCCCCATATATTCTCCCCCTTGGGTTCATATCACATACATTTAACCCCATATATGCCCCCCTTGGGTCATAACATAGTACCCACCTTCAAAAAGCTATGTCCTCAAAGGTTTGCAATTAAAGGATTCACATGTGATGAAACCAACTAATATGATTTTCTAATGTTCCTTCTTTCTTCAATCCATTGATGATGACCCATCCATCCAAAATCAATTATTTTCGGTCTTAATCCTTGGTGGCTAGTTGTTGCATAATTTTCTTTCCTTTGATTCCATGTATTTTTGTTGTAACTTCTCCAATTATAGTGATTGTTGGTCTCCGATAATAGCTTGTTGAATAGTGGTTTTGTGATTCCTTGTTCCATGAATATGGATAAGTACTCAATCTTCTTCCCTGATAATGTTGATATCGACCTTCTTGTCATCCTTGAAATCTTTCCCGATAGTGCGGGTGTCGATATGGTTTCACATTTGACGGTTTTCCTTCACTCTGCACATGCATTTCATCTATCTTATTTTCAGAAACAATGGAATCATCTATCCTCTTTGTTTGGTCTTTGATTACTCTATCCTTGGAGATAATACCATCATATTTGGCATGTACATATTCTAGATCAAGTTCAACTTCTTCAAGTATCTTTTGGTGACCTTCTTGAATCTTGCCTTCTTTCTCCCTTTGAAGCTGCAATGTCACCCCATTTATCAAATTTTGACGTCTTTCTTCAATTTTAGATTACATTTCTGATTTAACCTCATCAGTATTTAGGGATTCCTCAACCTTCTTGCAAATTTCCTCTTCAAGTATTCTAGTAGATTCTTCATCCAATATCCTTGTTTCTTCTTGATTTTGGTAATTCTTCTTTTTTTTCTTTCAGTCTCTTAACCTAATCCGGTAGTTTTTTATTATGGTTTCATAATCTACATATCTCTTCATCTTTCTGTTTTAAATCTTCCCTTGAATCATCATTTTTCCACTTTGCTTTGCTACTATTTTCTTGTTTTAAGTTCTTAAGCCCCTTAATGAGTAATTCATTAAGGGATTGCATCTTAGCAAACTCATCGCTTTTACTGTCATATATTTTCTTAGCTTGTCATTATCCTTTTCCAATTTGGAGACATTTTCTTTTGATTCCTTTAATTCCACTTGAATTTTATACATCTCCTCCATTTTTTTATCCTTGATCCATTTATTTGAGAAGAGTTTTGTTGACTCAAAAATTTTTCACCTATTATAAATGCTCGCAAAGAGTTGTGAAACCTATATATTACTAATTACAAAGCTGATAGGTGGGGTACCAAAGAATAAAATGCAAAAATGTTGGTTTTCCAACCTTTTCCTCATAATGACATACTTTAGTCTCTACATTTTGAAAAAATGGTTTAATCTTATCTCTTATGCAAATGACTGAAGTTGAAAATGATTTACTTGCATGAATGATAAAGCTCTAGAACCCTTATAACATTAATGAAATGATCTCTTGAAGAAGTTTGATACATGTGTTGAAGTTTTACTTATACAACTAGAAATTGTGGTTCTTCTTTATTATTACAATCATTTAGCACATTAGATGCATAAATAAGATCACTGAAAGAGAGAAATCACATAAAACAATAGAGACACGTAGATAATCTTGAGAAACCCTCATGGGGGAGAAAACCCAGCAAAAAACTCCTCAATATAGATAGACCAGAGACCGAAGAGAAGATCCTCCTCTACTCCTTCACTAGGAAGAGTAGTGCACTACTTGACCAAGAAATACCAAGAGATAGACCAGAAACCCTCCTTGGCGTCACCCCCAGTTGCAATAGTTTCTCCTCCAAGACTTGCACACTGTAGAGCTAGTTGGTGAGTGTGTCCAAATGAGGCACTATCATCTCTTATAAATAGTGGTATGGTCATCCTATAATTAGGTCTGGGCCAACTTGTCACTTTACCCTCTTAATATACAATTAACTATCAAGGCACAATAGGGCCAACTTTTACTAAGGCACAATAGGGCCTAGTTAAATATAATATAATAACATTATTCAGCACTCTCTCAAGTAGAATATTCTTCAAAGTTACAATAGTTCAAAACCCCCCCTTAACAAGAAGGGTATTCTATTGACAACATTAATAACAACTGACTTGACTCAATACATCATCAAGAGGAGGGGACATAGCCATCGACATCGAGAATATTGTCGGTCATATCTATAGATAATCAGAATTTTTTCTCATCATCATCATCTGCAGCGCAGAGCTGGAGTAACATCATCATCATCATAATCAACAACATGGAGCTGGAACATCAACATCATCAACAACATGAAGCTGGAATATCAACATCAACAACACTAAGCTAGAAAAACAACATCAACAGCATGAAGTCGGAACATCAATATCAACAACACCAAGTTGGAACAACAACATCAACAACATGAAGATGGAACAACAACATCAATGTCAATAAAATGAGGCAGGTGCATCAACAACAACATATGTGGTACTCTGACAGAACGTCCTTACCGAACCTTCAGGATCTACCCAAGAATCATAAGATTCCCTAGGATATAAAATACCACATGGTACTCTGAGAGACCGTCCTTACCGGACCTTTGGGATCCTCCCAGGAATCATAAGATTCCCAAGGATATAAAATCCTAACTGAGCTACCACTACTGACCACAGCTGGCATATACATGCACAGGTACTCTGACATATCGTCCTTACCGGACTTTCGAGATCTTTCCAGGGATGATCAGTCCCCTAAGATTTAAAATCCTAACTGAGCTACCCATTGTTGGTCAGGATAACATGGTATCATCAGCATCACTCCCCCTTTTGAGGGATGTCCTTTCAGACTACACCAAGCTTGTCTCGGAAGTACTCAAACCTCCCACGAGACAGAGGCATAGTCAACACATCTGCAACCTTCTCATATGTGCCAACATATTGGAGCTTTACAGCTACCTTATGCACCATGTCACAAATGTAGTGATACCATATTTCTATGTGCTTCGTCTTATCATGGAACATTGGCTTCTCTGTCATCTTTATGTAACTCTAGTTATCACATAGAATCATAGTAGCTTCCATCTCCAGATTGAACAGACTTGTCAACAACTTTTGAAGCCATACGGCTTCACAACTGGCGGAGAATGATGCAATGTACTATGCTTTTGTCGTACTGAGAGCAATATTGAATTGCTTCATGCTTTTCCACAAAGTAATGGTTGACCCCTGTTGAGGAAAAGGTATGAATTTCCTTACTCAATCATTTTTTAATCTTGTCTGGATAGGAAAAGATAATCGAGAATGTCACCTTGGGTTTTATAGCCTCAAAAATATTCTCCCAATTCGTAAGTATTAATTACTAGGATTGAGGATGATTTATTAATGAAAAGAAAGTTGCAATATAAAATAAAATTTATATAAGTTTCTGAAATGTACATAGATTACAGAAAGTAAACATGGAGCTCAAAAAGAAAAAAGCAACCAAGTCATAAATACCAACATATGAGACAGAATAACAATCTGATTTTATTTCATTCTGAGATATCAAAAGTGTTTTCTATTTACAAAACCCCTGCGAGGGAATGGACCAAAGTCTGATTTAGAGATCCTCGATGAACACCATACAAAAATAATATGACAATCAAGTAAAAACTGAAATTTATAATCTGGATCAACTTACCACAAACTGCTACCATTTTGACTCTGCAAGATATCCTTTATCAGCAATGAAACTTAATTCACAAACAAACAAGAATACACAGACTATCAAGAATGGATCTACACCTCTAAAACAAGCGTCTGAAAAGTTTGGTTCAATCTTGAACCTTGTTGTCTACAATAAGAGCATGTTGTCAAAAAGAGAATTAGGCTTTGAATAAACTCAGAAATGAATGAAAACTAAAACTATCGCATGAAACCAAAAGAACAAACCTTAGTCTTGCTTTATCCTTTTATTCTCCCCTTGTCTCTTCTTCTCATTTAGCTTTTATTCTTTCCAAATAAGTTGAAGTAGTTCAACCACTTTCTTTAGTTAAGTTGGTTTGACTTAACTAATTAGTTTAGGAGAAACAAATACTAATAATAGTTAAGGGTCTTTAATTAATAATAACTAGGTAGGTGGGACCCCTTGTGACTCTCGTAAATATATTCTTTTCAAATCATAAAATATAACACAAAAAAGGATAATCATTTAAACCACATGCCACCCTTGTAGCTCCCTTAAATATCCTCCAAACTGGATATTTTAAATATCAGAAATAATTTATATCATATCCAAAATATATATATAAATATCCACATTATCCACATTATCTAGAAAATACCAAAACAGAGTTTGTTGTCCAAAATTATGAAAACCAGTAACACTGTCTTCATCAACTCAAATCATAAAAACACATAATCTAAAAGCCATACTAGCCACTCTAGGAGGAAATTTTTCTTTTTTCACTATTGTTTCCCTTTGATTTCTCGAAAGTAGCCCATGGTTGGTTAGACCCTTCGGGTTGTATCTCGTTGATAACATGGGAACAATCATCCTTCAAATGTATGCAGGAAGACACGGATTTTGAAGAATCATTAGAGGGAGAAGAAGGGGAGGCCGCTGATTTTCCTTTATCGTGCATAGGTTGGGGAACATCAGTTTTTAGTCTTTTACTAGCATGTGAATATCGAACAAGTGAATCAACATGGGCAATCTGGACATTAGGATACAGGTGGTGGGAGAGGCAATGACATGTTGGGCCAACCACGATGGTGAGAGACAGTCGGGTTGACTATCTCTTGCCATCCATCATTTGCAGGGACTTCCGGTTGCAAGGACACAAGTGGAGGAACGGGAATGCCAAGTATTTTCTGAGGCTGGAAAGGTCTTTCTGGTCGAGGTTGTACTATTCCATGACCAATCCAGTAAAAGAACCTATCTTGGAACAGTTGGTTCAATTCTTGGGGGTCAGCATCAAAATGTATGGAAAATCTAGGCCTTTTAGGACCTGGGTTCCAATTTCCCCTGCCTATGTTATTTCTACCATGGCTGCCCCTAATAAAGAACCTCATCCTATAGTAGCAGTTCGTCAGCTCTTAATAAACCATACATGACACTCTTCTTAAATGAATAAAAAAATTGGCTCAAAAATTGACACGAGATACATGCAAATCCATCCATAACAGACCATTTATTAATCGCCAAGTGAACAGGGGGTGATAGGGCTCATGGGACATATGAAGGGAGTGTAATTAGCGAAAATTGGTATAATGATAGGGGATTAATACATGAATATTGTTCAGCAATTAATCAAACAATTTAATGTGTCATAAAGTATCAAAATATCAGTCATCAATCCTTGTTGTGTTATCTTTTTGTCGCTTTTGCAGAGACTTTTTCTTTTAAAATTTATTTCACAGAACAGGGATGCAATAAATGAAATTGGGACTATGAAGGGAATGTAATGAGCGAAAAGTGATAGAATGACAGGGAAGTAATGATCCGTAATGATCTTTTAATGACTGTGGTTGAGTTTTTAATTGCATGTGTTAATTAACCATTTGAGAAGCTTAATAAAAGAATGAGGAAATAAGAGGAATTATGACAGACATATACACATATGCAGATCTGAAATGAAGTAATAAACAACAAACCATAGCAAGAGAATTGATAACGGAGTTCGTCACAACGTTGCCTACATCTCTGGGCCTTTGTCTTTGTGGGGGAGGCTTCTTTATTTCTGTTCAAAGCTCAAAATTACATCGCAGTAGTGCCAATTGGCTACAAGACTGATCTGGTCATGTTCTTCCAGATCTCTAGAACCCAGCAAAAAAAACGGCACGCAAAACGGATGACCGGAGCTCCCAGAAATGGCTCGCAAGCGTCTGCTCCTCAACAGCTTCCCTGCATAAAAATGGCTTTGGCTTTGCTTCCCTTCAGCATAACTCTACTCTGACTGTCCTTTATGGCCTCAAATAGGCCTGGTTTATGTAGATCTAAAGTTGGTTATCTATCCCCAACTTCCTCCCAAAATTTGGCCTCCAAAAATGCCCAATATCTCCCAAAAATGGATAAAATCCATTAGTTACAGGCAAAATCAATTAAAAATCAAAACATTATATAAAAAACCATTTTGCATAAATATTTGGGCACAGCCCCCAAAAGTGTGTGCCCCTAGTCATATGGGGGAGCGGCCATGTGGCCAGGCACTCCACCTGTGCGCTAGCCCCCTGTCCGGCTGGCTCCTAGTCTTCGGCGTGGGCATAAGACCGGGGCTAACAACTTACCCGCGCGCCCCTTTTTCTGGATACAGTTATGGTCATATGTGACCGCCCGAGAACCAAGGGCCAACTCTATCCATTGAAAACTGAGTCATATGGAAGTGTAATTACACCTACGGTCGTATGCAATGAAAGAAACCGTGGGCTGGGGCGAAGCCCCAACCCTTTTCGCCTCCAACCAAATGTTTAATCAAACATAAATATATTAATTGCCATATAACTATTAAGAACCAATAGTGGCGCGGGTGGTTAGCCCGGTCCTGCCAGTCCATAGCACGGTGGAAGTCGGGGGTTCGACTCCAGTGGAGACCCCAAAATTTTACACAACGCCGGAGAGCCAACCAGAGGGTGCCATGTGGCAGCCCATGATTGGGCCACGTGGCACCTCCACTACCAATCAGAAACTGCCACTTGTCAAACACTAATTCGTCCACCTATCTTTCGTGGTGTCTACCTAGTCAGCAACCGTACCGCCATGCCAGCATGCCACTGTACCTGCCACCGTGAGCCTGTGCCACGTGTCACCCTTACAGTGGTGACACATGTCACCCTCTGACTAGTCCAAATCACCTGTCGTACTCCCTGTCAACTGCCACATATCTTCTCCAGGAGCTGCCACGTCAAATGTACAGTCTGTACAGTCATCCTGCCATGTGGCACTGTACGAACTATACAGTCACCCATTTTTTTTGCCTATTTGGGTTTTCGAACAGAATGTGATATCTTTCGCATACGAAGCCCGTTTGACGAAGTAAATATATGGCCGGAATCAGGAAGACGAGAGGGACGCAATGGCGTTGGTTTCGTCAGATTCCGAGCACTTTCATTTTTGAGCCTTTTTTAAACCTGTGAGGCTCCTAGATCCGATTCTGGATCAAATAATATGGATATTGTTCAATTGAAAATAAATCAAAACATGCAAACAGAACATATCTTTGTTCAGACCTTCAAAGTTTAACAATGTTCACTTTTTCAAAACAACAATTTACACAGTTACTTTCTTTGAAAAAATTGTTTGCTAGCTTCTAAACAATAATCTTTATGCACATAATTATTTAATTACAACAACCTTTGCATCCATATAATCATTATATGACAGTCATAACGAACAACATTGCAATTAATATGAGAAACCACAATAGCCTTTGAGCCATAATCATGCATTAACTCAAATGCTAAATCCTTTAAAACCAACATGAACATGCACAGTGTTTACAGCCACTTATATCCATCATTTATTTCAACATTGTTCAACGCAACCAAATTGGACATTATAACTCTTATTTGGGCCCCAATCAATTCGCACACATGTGTCTTTTTATATAAACAGCATAACATTTGAACCAAATAACCTTCAATACTCTGAGCCCAAGCTTCAAATAAACAATTAGGTATAGACTTCTTCCACAATTGTCAAACGATGAATGCAACAAAATTGTGCCCAAGTAACCAAGCACGCACAGTGCTCCCACCAAGAATCGAATTGGAGTAAGAAGATATCAATATAGTATTTAGGGTTTAAGACAACAAGTGGAAGGTATGAACAAGTAGTTCAATCAAAGGGTTAGGTCTTTGAATAGCGCAGACATCTCATGCCCTATCACGATTTACCATATAACAATAATATGTAACAATGCTCTCAGTTTTAAGGCTTTCCAAAACAATAGACAACCAATTCCAACAGAAAACAAAATGAAGCCAATCCCTTTAATCAACACTGTAATATGAGTGTCCAAGCATAATCTTGTGTCTGACCAAAAGCATGCATAATGCTTCCATCAACGTCTGGGTGGCGTCAAGTTCAAACTATGCAATGCTTTCCAAGCAACGGTGAGGTCATAAGCAAGCAACTAACATCTCGTGGTTTTACCAAGACAAGGAAAGAAACACTTTAATCTTTCATCATTTCAAATTACAACCCACAAGGTCGAAAAATGTGTGTACACTAGTCATAGAGATGAACATGGCATGGGCAACTTAAACACAGAGACATGTTATGACAATCCATAGATCAGGTACTCTCAAAGATCAAAGCTTTGGCAAACCATAATAATCGATTTCCACAGAGAGGCCAGACCCCAAAACCTAAGCCATGACTGAGCAGATTTCATTGTAAATTTTATTCAACAATTCTATGCAAAGATTACACACAACAAGAAGAATGTGACCATTTCCTTTTTTACATACCAACATTCCAGAACCACCACCATGAGAAACCAAGGACGCAAACACCAATACACAGTTCAAAAGTATCATAACAACTTAAGAATCACACAGACCGCGAGCAACATGAGCCAAAAATTGATTCAAAGGGCATAGTAACTATCATGGATGGAAGAGTAGGAAAACTCGTACCTGGAAAAATCCTGCGTGAGGAAAAACAAGATTGTATATCTCCTTTACAATCGAACAAGGCGGAACAACAACAACTACCAGAGACAAAACCAAAATGCATGAATGACTAAGGTGATGGGCTCAAGGGGAGTTTGAGTGATGTGCAATAAATGCACGACGCTTCTCCCTTCCAACCTCATTCAATTCAAAGTATGAGCCAAGTCGATTCACCATAGCAATAAACAATTGATCAACCAAATATCCATTGCCATATCACTTTTGCCTAGTGCACCACCCCTTGGTAATAACAACTTCTTTAAATAACAATGTGCTAGGAACATAACCCAATGTGCAACCATATATGAAATTTGAACAAGGTGCATCACCATAGTAGCAAGGGTCTAGAGCACCCCTCCTTTGTCATGATAATATAACATTAGAACTCAAGTATAGTTTTTTTATTCAAAAGAGATCCATTGTTATCCTCTATCAAGATCATTTAAACCATTTAATTCCATGTTTAATGCAATATCAAAACAAAAACTGATAATAATTCTTTCATCCACAGGGCAACCTTAATATATTATGTGAGAGATCATCAAAGCCATTCAGTGCCATGTTTTAATCAACCAAATATCCATATCATCGTAACATTTTAAACCATGATCTGAGACAAATGAACTATAGAAGACTTTGTTGGTACCATCACATAAGCAAACTAAATATGAGTGTTTCATATCCACCATAGTTCCACAAGTCTTCAAGAGGGTCCCACCTACTAGTTTATTATTAATATAGATATATAATAAAGCTTGGAAAGCATTTGCGAGCATAGTATTCCTCGTTGCATTTTTAAGCGTCAACAAACTGGCGAATCCATAGGGAAATTTGTTTTCAACATATTAAGAACTCAGAATGCCTGGCTTTGCAGACCAAGTGAATCGTAGATCAAAGAAAATATTTACCTGAATGATTATGCAACAGGGGGAAGTGAGGCGGTTTAAGGAAAAAATGATCTGGGACTTTGGGAATAGCTCATGGAAAGTGTCATGTATGAGGGGTTTATTCATGTATGCATAACATTCAATTGGTCACAGTGAAAGCATTTATTATTTAAAGCAGAAAAACTTATGGTGTGCTCTTTTTGAATCTAAGGGTGGAGAGAAGAAAGGGAAGACAAAAAGTAGGGATGAAAATCCAATTATCTATCTAACAACAGTACTGGAACCAGAAAGCAATTTCAGTGATGTCTAAAAGGGGGACATCATAAAAGTTGTGTAACCTTATTGTTATTGATTAACAATACTTACAAAATAGCATCGTTGTGGCAAAATTGATCTAGAGTTTATTTCTTAAAAGAAAAGAAATTAATAAAAGAAAAACAACAGAAAGATAAAAACAACAAAGCAAAATCAAAGCAGTGAAATAGAAAATTATAATACAAAAGTAACCTTCATGCAGTGTTTTAACTCTCAAATTGGTTACACTTAGTGTTTCAAGTGGGAATCGTTGGTACTATAGGAAAATAATCACTCTTCCAAGTCCTTTAGAAGATAAGAATTGGCGCCCAAGACAAAAGTGATTTTAAAAGGACCCGACCATAATTTTTGAAACTTTGAATGTCTTCCTCTATCAGCATGGGTTGAATCCCAAAGCAAGACTTTCTCATTTACCTTAAATCTGATAGCTTTTGCGCTTTTATTGAAATATTTCTTTACGGCTTGTTGTCTTCTCTTGATGTTATCCAAGGCAAACATCCTTTGTTCCTCTAAAGCTAACAGTGCATTTATCCTTTGAGAGACATTAGAAGAATTTAATTCTTCGATCTGTAGCATCATCCGTAGAGAAGAAAGTTCCAACTCGGTGGCCAGAATAGCTTCTTGACCATAAACAAGATGAAAGGGAGTGCAACCTATGCTTACCTTGGTAGTGGTGCGATCTTCCCAAAGGGCGTAGGTGATGAGGGTGTGCCATTGACGAGGCTTATCTTCGATGAGCCTCTTGATAATTCTAACCAGATTTTTGTTAGTAAACTCGGCTTTGCCATATCCTTGAGGATAATAAGTTGATGAAGTAAAATGTTTGACTACCAACATAGCTAGAAACTAAGTCAAATTAGCATAAATGAAAGCGGGACCGTTGTCAGTAATAATTTCTAAAGGAATGTCAAATCTAGAGAAAATGTTAGTTTCAAGGAAAGAAATAACTTGTTAATGCTATGAATGTTTAAGTGGGACAACTTCAGTCCATTTCGTAAAATAATATGTGGTTGTCAAGATAAAAACATGCCCTGTTGAAGATGGAGGAATAATAGGACCAATGAAGTCCAGACCCCATTTTGAAAAAGGAAAATTAGAGAGGACAAGACGCAGAGGCATGACAAAAAGACGTTCTTTCCCAACGAATTTTTGGTACTTGTCACAAGATTTTGAAAAGTTATAAGAATCTCAAAAAATTAAAGGCTAGTAATACCCTTTCCTAATGATCTTAAAGTAGTTTTAGCAGAAAAGTGGCCACCCGCATGAATAACATAATCTGAAGATTCATGGGTTTCTTGTAACAGTTTTTGTGCTTCCTCATTATTCACACACCGAAGTAATATACCATCAGCAGATCTCATGTATAAGAAGTCTCTTAGCATCACATGTCTGGAAGATTCAAGATGAAGCCTTCTCCTTTGATGAGTATCTAAGGTATCTGGACATCTCTGATTTTGCAAGTAATACACCAGATTTTTATACCAGGGATTTTCAGCTATAGGAAGGATTTGACTATCAATGTAAAATAGTGTTGAAAGACGATTATCTTGTTTGTCAATTTCTTCGCTTGCTTCAGCATGTTGAGCCAAGTGAAGGGCTAAGTCTCATCCCTTAATTGTTTTTGAAGTCATGATGGTTAAATCATGCTCCTGGATTTTGGCAAGCCAATGTGCAAGCTTCCCTGAAAGATAAGATTGTGAAAGCAAAAACTTGACAGCAGGCAAAGGGACTTTTACCAGTGTGTGCTTGCCTAAGATAAAGTGGAGAAATTTTTCCATAGCTTTAACAAGAGAAAAAACACGTTTTTCGATATAAGAATATTTGAATTCGTCGTCTGATAAGCTTTGACTCATGTAAGCTACTGGTTTTTCGTTATTTTGGTCATCACATTATATGAGAACAACAGAAATTGCTTCCTCTGTGGCATTAGTGTATATAATAAAATCTTTCTCAAAATCTGGCTTCGCTAAAACCGGTATGGAACTAATTTCCTTCTTAATCCTCACAAAAGCATTCTCGACATCATCAGTCCAAGAAAAGGAGCGATCTTGCTTGAGAATATTGTGAATTGRTTTGACCATTACAACAAAATCAAGAACAAATCTACGGATAAAGTTGATAATGCCCATAAAGGCTTGAACTTCGTTTTTGGAAGTGGGGGTAGGAAGGTTCAAAATAGCAGCGATCATTTCGGGATCTATGCTTATTCCTGAATCAAAAACAATATGCCCAAGGAGCTTTCCCTTGGTAACGCTGAAAATAGACTTAGAAGGATTTAAAGAAATGTCGAACTTTCTGCATCGCATGAGAAATTTTCTAAGATGACCAAAATGATCAAAACGGTTCTTTGAATATACATTCAAGTCATCAAGATAAATCGGTTCTTTGGAAGGTGGCACCTACATTAGATAAACCAAAAGGCATGTGTTCATAAGCGAATGTACCCCAACGTGTAGTGAAAGTGGTTTTGTATTTATCAGTCTTTGTTACCTTGATTTGATTATAACTAGAAAAACCATCAAGTAAGGACATCATTTGTGACCCTGCAACTTGCTGCAAAATCATTTCCATATTAGAGAAAGGAAAATGGTCTTTTACGCTCGCTCTGTTCAATGCACGGAAATCAACGCATAGTCAGATCTGACCGATTTTTTTCCGAACGAGAACCAAATTGGAAAACCACTCGGAATACTTAACAGGAAAACTTATCCCAGCTTTCAAGAGTTTTTCCAACTCCTTCCTAATGGTAGCTTCAAGTGTGGGGTTAATGGGTATTTGTTTTTGCCTAACTGGTTTTATACCCTCCTTGATAGGAATGGCATGTTGTATGAGAGCAGGATCAAAACCACGAAGATCCTCATAAGACCAAGCAAAAATATCTTGAAATTCACGAAGTAACTCAGTGAATTTCAACTTTTCTTCATCGGTACATTGGGCACCTATCTTAACATTCTTTAGGGAATCAGGTGTTCCAATGTTCAAGGAAAGGATTTCACCCACTTTCCTTTTTGACTCCTCTTCTTTATGCCTTTCTTTGTTGCCTACATCACTCGATGAAAATGAAATTTCTAGAGCAATCCAAGCCCTTCAGAATTTTTTTATTTTCCATGGATATAATCTTTTTGGGCTTATATGGTTCATTTCATATGAAAGCATAGATGCTTTCATCACTAGGGAAGACTTGCCACGACTCTACATTGTCAGGGATATGAGGACGATATAAAGATTGAAAAGTACAATTGGGTCTTTGTGGCAGAAGTTGCCGAGTAGGAGAGGCTGCAAAAACAACTAACCTATTAGCCATTGAATTCAATTCCATTTTAACATGAGTGATGTTAAATGATAATAAGTTCGAGATAAGCATCCAAACAGCTTGGATGTAGCGTTTCATTAACTTTTTGCTAGGAGAATATATTTTATGTACAAGGTTCACAACAAGCTTAGAGTCCCCAAAAACTGGAAGGTGTCCACAACCTAAATTATAGGCATTTTCAATGCCTAGCAATAATGCTTTGAATTTGGTGACGTTGTTTGTGCAACCAAATTCTAACCTATAGGAAAAGTTGTGAATTCTACCTACATGTGAGTATAAGATAATGTCATCTCCATTACCTTCATTGGAGCATGATCCATCAAAGTGCATGTGCCACATACCATCCTCCAGATCAATTTGTTCCATGGTAGTGTCGTCCTCATCCGCAAAGATGGAGTACACCCCTAAATCCTCCTTGACATAGTTTACATTAGGTTGTGGAATTCTTTCTATGTAAGGTGAGATTCTTCCTTCTCTTAGGACTATGATATTATTTCCATTCCGAGGAACGGATAAGTGTGCCTGTCAAGTGAAATATATCCACATGTCAAGGCTTGCCAGCCTCTTAGTAAAATGATAGAATAATTACTTACTAGCATGTCAATTACCTGGATATTAAGGGTTGTCCTGATTTCAAGATGTGCGCACAGAACCAAAGTCATTTCTTTTATTCCGCTTATAGTCGATTGTTGTAGACTATTATATGAGAGCATGTTTCTAGAATTTTCATTGGTACAAGACAAGCCTACTCCTCCATAATAATTTTTGACATTACGCTTCGGCCCAAACCGTCGTCAATTAGGCAACAACGGGCTATTTTGTGCATAATATTTATAGAAATGAAAAATGGATAATTTTTTACATGGTGTCTAAAATTATTTACACCTACTTTATTTGCAATAGAATCCTCTTATTTTACCTCTTCAGAGAGATTGGTTGTGGTGGAAGCTTTTCCTTCCATGAAATTTTTTAGATGCTTTTGTTGCTTAGGGATGACAATGATGTCCAAAAGAGTAGCATCGGCCTTGATAATAGACAATTGGTTGAGAATGTTATATTCGGAAGAGGGGAGAGGGGAGGGAATTCATTAACTGTCAGGAGTCTTGGTAGCTTGTTCAATAGCAGCTTGTGAAGATGAGCTTGGGCTAGAAGAAGTATGAGGGGGATCATATTTTCCTTTTGAAGCATAGGATTTATTCCTAGTCTTTATGGTCATGACATCCTCTGGCTCTACCCAATCTAAAACAACAATGGTAGTTTCAGGCCTTTTTCCAAATATTTTATCTCTGGCACTCTTCTTTACCTCACAAGTACTTTCCTCATGATTTTCCTCACAAAAGTTACACCAAATCCGAGGCACGATGGCCTTGGGATGAAATTTGTTTTCATTAGAATTCCTAAAATATGATGAAGAAGAAGATGATGCCCCAATAGCAAGTGAAGGGGTATTCCCTTTCACTCATATGCTATCATTTGATTATTCATATCATGTACAAGTTGTAAGAGGTCAGACATGTTCGTTTGTTTAATTGAGTCTCCCTTGGGAAGACCTATTCTTTCGGGTTGTTCTTCATACTCTAGACAAGTATGAAGAGCGGAACCAAGATTGTCAATAGATTTTTCTTCAAGCCTATGCCAATAAGGGGAAGGTAGAGCATTGTAATAATGCATAAAAGCGGCTTGGTTCTGGGGACGAATAAATTCGGGAATTTGATTATACAACTTGGTGAAACGTAAGTTGAAAGACTTGATAGTCTCACCATATTTGTACGTAATGTTATTGTATTCTGGTAATTGTTCGCTTGGGCTCTTAGACTGCCCATAAGTAGATTTGAACCAGTAAACTAACTCTTCCCAAGTGGAAAGAATCTTGGGAGGGAGATCAAAGAAATCTCCCATTGCTTTCCCTTCGAGAGAGTTGACAAACAAGCGCATACAATTATCATTGTCATTAGCTCYTATATTGTGGCAAGCATTAGAGAATGCCACCAAGTGTTTGTTTGTAGTGACTATGTTATTTCCTAAAAACCTAGGAAGATGTTCCTTAAATTTTGGTAGCATATGAGTGGCAGGTGTTAGGTTTAAAGGGGAGGATACATGCCACAGGGTAGTAGTAGCATCTTCTTCGAATAAAAAAATTCCATACTTCTTTATGACCTTGGTGGGGTTGGTAGTAGATTGGACAGGGACTTGATGGCTATACAAACTACCAATTATTGACGATGTTGAAGGTTGAGATGAAGAAGCACCTCCAGTGCCACCAAAGCCACCCACAAATGCCATTTTCTAAATGATGGGTGAGGGCGAGAAAGATAAACTAACCAAATCAGATAAAGTTCTTCTTAAAGTACCTTGTTGGGTTGACAAAACAACGTTCCTTCTTCCTATTTCAACGATAGGAGTGATTTCAGGAGACAATCCTCTTCTTCTCCTAGAGATGCAAGGATTTAAGGACATGAAAAAGAAGATCAAAACTTTTAGGAAAAAGAGAGCTACAGTTGACTCCTAGGTTGTCTTTGCCTGGCCTCCCAACGCTCTCGAACACTTATGTCTTGACCAATTTCTTCTCACGAGCGTTCAAGCTCAGCCCAGGTGTTAGCAATTTCTAAGATGGTATTGAATAAAGTTAAAGAAATGTTGGTTTGGTATTTAAGATTGTGTTCAATATCGGGTTGCCTTGTAACAGGTACTGTCATGAGGATAAGAAAATAACCAAAGAATAAAAAACAAAAGCAGAAATTTTAATGATAATCACGAATACAATCAACCATAGAGATATGGAATATCTCCCTAGTATGGTCACCAAATAAATGTTGAGGAAAATGTATGAATTACCTTACTCAATCATTTTCGAATCTTGCCTCGCTAGGACAAGATAGTGGGGAATGTCACCCTGGGTTTTATAGCCTTAAAAATATTCTCTGAATTCGTAAGTATCAATTACTAGGATTGAGGTTGATTTATTAATGAAAAGAAAGTTGTAATATAAAATAAAATTTATATAAGTTTTTGAAATGTACACAGATTACATAAAGTAAACATGGAGCTCAAAAAGAAAAAAGTAACCAAGTCATAAATACACATATATGAGACAGAATAACAATCTGATTTTATTTCATTATGAGATATCAAAAATGTTTTCTCTTTACAAAACCCCGGCGAGGGCATGGACCAAAGTCTAATTTAGAGATCCCCGATGAACACCATACAAAAAGACTCTGACAATCAAGTAATACTAAAATTTATAATCTGGATCAGCTTGCCACAAACTGTTGCCATTTTGACTCTACAAGATACCCTTTATCAGCCATAAAACTTAATTCACAAACAAACAAAAATACATAGACTATCAAGGATGGATAAACACCTCTAAAACAAGTGTCTGAAAAGTTTGGTTTAGTCTTGAACCTTGTTGTCTAATATAAGACCCTACTGTAAAAAAGAGAATTGGGCTTTGAATAAACTCAGAAATGAATGAAAACTAAAACTATCTCATGAAACCAAAAGAGCAAACCTTAGTCTTGCTTTCTCCTTTTGTTCTTCCCTTGTCTCTTCTTCACATTCAGCTTTTATTCTTTCCAAATAAGTTGAAGTAGTGCAACTACTTTCTTTAGTTAAGTTAGTTTGACTTAAATAATTAGTTTCGGAGAAATAATTAATAATAATAGTTAAGGGTCTTTAATTAATAATAACTAGGTAGGTGGGACCCCTTGTGACTCTCGTAAATATCTCCTTTTCAAATCATAAAATATAACACAAAAAAGGATAATCATTTAAACCACATGCCACCCTTGTAGCTCCCTTAAATATCCTCCAAACTAGATATTTTAAATATCATAAATAATTTATATTGTATCCAAAAATATATATAAATATCCACATTATGCACATTATTCACAAAATACCAAAACAGAGCTTGTTGTCCAAAATTCTAAACCAATAACACTATCTTCATAAAAACACATAATCTAAAAACACTATCACCAACTCAAATCATAAAAACACATAATCTAAAAGCCATACTTGCCACTCTGGGAGGGAATTTTTCTTTTTTCATTGTTGTTTCCCTTTGATTTCTCGGAAGTAGCTCGTGGTTGGTTAGAACCTTGGGGTTGTATCTCACTGATAACATGTCAATAATCATCTTTCAAATGCATATGGGAAGACATGGATTTTGAGGAATCATTGGAGGGAGAAGAAGGGGACACCACTGTTTTTCCTTTATCCTGCACAGGTTGAGGAACATCAATTTTTAGTCTTTTAATAGCATGTGAAGATTGAACAGGTGAATCAACATGGGAAATCTGGACATTAGGATTAACAGGTGGTGGGAGAGGCAATGACATATTGGGCCAACCATGATGGTGAGAGACATCTGAGTTGACAATCTCTTGCCATCCATCATTTGCAAGGAATTCCGGTTACAAGGACACATGTAAGGAATGGGAATGTCGAGAATGTTTTGAGGCTGGAAAGGAGGTCTTTCTGGTCGAGTTTGTATTATTCCTTGACCAATCTAGTTAAAGAACCCATCTTGGAACAACTGGTTCAATTCTTGGGGGTCAGCATCAAAATGTATGGAAAATCTAGGCCTTCTGATCCAAATTTTAAGGGGGTATATGGTCTAAATTCAAATACAAAATCCATAAAGTTGTAAAGCTAATAGATTGTTAATGTGGATCAAGGAGATGCCCACCTCTTCATTAATTCATTGGGCTAACATGTTGCCCATAAGGGTCAAAGAGAGTCCCACCTCTCCATTATTGTATTGGGTTTTATTTTCCACTACTTAGTTAGTTGGGTAGTTAGATCTATTATTATAACAATAGAGACGCATTTAATGAGATCTTTCTATTAATGGATTGGATTTTATTTTTCACTGCTTAGTTAGTTGGGTAGTTAGATCTATTATCCTAATAATAGAGACTCATTTAATGAGCTATTTTTGACTTTGTCCAATGGACCATTTTGTAATGCTATATAAAGGCCTAACAAGCCTTCTCATAATACCAAGTTACTCATTTTGGCTTCTCTCATATTTGTTGTTGTTCATTGTGAGATTCATTAGCTCTGAGTGATTTACTAGTAGTTAGTTTTAGAGGTGAGACTCTTCTTTGAGTCTCACCTCCCAAGTACTTCATTTACATGTTGTTGTTTTTCCATGCTTCTTTTTATGCAAGATTGACATTTCTAAGCTCCCCTCTCTCGGCATTCAAGCCATCCAGATCTTAGCCCCCGAGATCCGAATCCAAATCCAGATCCATTGAATCAATTTGAGCTACTGAAGATATATTTCCATCCATATGTGGAACTCCTTCTCTAGTTTCCTGAGCAGGGATAAAAATATTGTTGAATATGGTGGTACGCGCGGCTTCCTTGGTTCAAATACATGTTGAAATTCATT
>SNQJ01S0004041.1:399071-410984 GCA_010110895.2 Picea sitchensis | reverse complement strand
TAATATGATACACTAATATGATTCTTTCCTATAAAGCTTGTTGTGTTTTATTGTATGATTCCTTGATCACATACATAGGTTTATATTGAGTTTATGCTATTTCTATCACTTTGGTTGGTTGCGTTCTTTTGCAGAATCATCATTGTATGAACGTTGGAACAGAGCTAGGATGGCGATGGTGAGAGGAAGTGATGTTTAAACGGTATGTCACTTATCCCTCTTTAGTTAGTAAATTCAATATTTAAAACTTAAGGAAAGCATCATGTTCTGGTGTGTTTTGTTCTAGATCTAGGTGGATCTAGGGAGATCAGTTAGTGTCTGCACCTACCGATTTGTCCGATAACAACCATCCCTATTTTGTGAGGGAAGTCTTTCATAGTAGTTATCATAGCTACAATGTATGTGAATCCTTAGTCTATCGAATTAATCTAAAAGTGGTACAACAGCCATGAGAGTTTTATGAAATCCCTATCTAATCCCAAAACATATTTTTCATAAACACTGATACTTTGACACACATGCTACATGCTATCACTACACAAACATGGTAGGGTGTCCAATGACCAAATGTTCCAAAATGCTAGAAAATAGATAAGATTATAACTCAAATATTTATTTTTTTCTAAATGATGTTATGTAAATAAGATTATAACTCAAATTTTGCTTCTAGATCTACACTTTCTTTGATTTTGTAAGTGACATTATGGAGATTCTATGTGTTATCAATTATGTATCTATGTAAATTACTTTTATCTATTGACATGTATTTTGAGTTTAACATTTATTTTGAGCTAAATGTATTATGAATGTCACATATATTAAACTAAGATTTATTGATATTTCTTGTAGCATTTTTGCAAAAGAGACAAAAACATAGTAAAAATACGAGAGAACCATATATATTTTTTTCATATTTGATAACATTAAAAAAAATTATATACATGTGGGGAAGGAGACACAAATATGTGGTAGGATCACTCATTAATAAATGATCAGTGTTCCATTCAAATTCTATTTAGATATTATATTTTAGAGACTCCATATTGGTCATTCTCTTCATCTCTACAATGGTCGCCTTTGGTTTGGTATTTTGCATAGATATCTCCTTTGTAAAAATCATTGGTTCTCATCACAAGCCACCCACAAATGATAGAACCCACAATAGACACTATGTTCATTATGATAAATGTCTCATGGAAACAACTCACTCCTATGCACATGAGTTCATTCTGGTGTGGTGCAGGCACAGGTGAAGACGCTCTAATCAAATCTAGGGCCAAGTTCTGTTTCTTATTAGCTTCAAAGTCATATAGATATCCTGCAACTCTTATAGATAAAATGTAAGTCCCAAGTGGGCTAGCAGAACCTACTAAGTTATATAAAGTGGAATAATGTTTCAACCCAAAGAGCTTATAAATTATGGCAAAAATGACTGGCCATTGAGCTCCGAAGAAAAAACCAATTACAATGGAAGCCACATATAGAGAACCTGGAATTGCAAATGCTATGAAGTGGTGGCCTACACATGAAATAGCTAAAACAATTGTTAGAATTAGAGGCATAGGAAAATTGTATTTTTTTAACAAAAACTCAGATAAGAAACCCGCAACCACTCTACCCAAGAAATTCCAAATACTAATAAGAGAAATGAATGTGCTTACATCCACCGGTGAGAATCCAAGGGCAACCCCAATCTGACCCATGTTGTCTATGGCAGTGAGAGTTTCCCCAATGCCACATATTGCCCCCATGAAAAGAATCCACATATCTAGACTCAACAATGCTTGAAGAATTGTGTAATTTTCACCTCGCACGGGAGCCTTCATATACATTGAATATATTCCTCTTCACCTCCCCCCACTAATTTAGATCTGGGAGCCCTAATACACTGAATATAATCCTCTTATTCTTAATACAAATTTTTTTAATACCTCTATTATAGAACCACCATCCGACTTTGTTTCCCTGACATCCTTGGGATGATGTACATTAGTTTGCACCAACTCAAGGTCCTACTTATTTGCCTGGAATTTGTTAAATTCTTCCTTTGCAACCACTCTGAGAGGTGCCAAGAGAAAATTTGCAATTACAACACCCATGATCTTAAATCCAATGGGATGAAACCTTGAATCATTTTATACAATAATAACAATTAAATTAAAACTAAACAAGGTCAAGGATATGTAAACATATGTATAAAAATATATCTCTTTATTTTTCCCTGACACTGATTTTATCAGGTGTACCATGAACATGGATCTGAAACTTATCAAACACGGAAACAATCCAATAAGGAAAATCAAGGAGCGGAGATCATTACCATAAGAGCCATGGTACATCTAAATAAAAACAAATCCACTCAATCCTACAAATTCATTGAGAAGCCCCAACACCATCCCTCTATTGTGAGGTACTTCTTTCATGCTTTTTATCATAGCTATGATGTTGGTGAAAGTCTCGAAATTAGATCCTACTATTATGTACATAAACATAAGATTTTTATGTACAGAAACATAAGCCATTTTTATGGGTAGAAATGGAGCATGTGATAGTGAGCCACACCATCATGAATCCAACGATATTCATTACTCCACCCATTGCAATCACCACCCATTGAGGAATAAATGTGTACACCATGCTAGATAGCATTCCTACATTAGATCCCAGATCCTTAAACAATCCCAACGTTTATATTATTTGTTGATCATAATTTAGATCTATTTTTATTACAGGAGAATACATGTCAAATATATATGTAACCCCTTGTGAATGTCATTATTACAAAACAAACCACATGTTATTAGTCACCATCATTGTGAAAAATATTGTTTCCTTCAAGCCCACGATGACAAAAATATTTACAGAATACTAGATTCAATATATCAAGGAAAGAATAAAGATGAAGAAGTTGTGAGACTCCCAAAATCCTAACTTCACGCGAATCAAATTTTATTGCTAATGGATTTACTAACCCCACTATATACAGAATCCATGAGTCTATATAAGAATTTTTTAGTATGAAATCATAAAAACATGTCATGACATGCAATGGAGGAAGATGGTGTATTCAATGTTATCATTATCTACAAAAAGAAACACATTCACTCATCTCCTCCTCACCACTGAGATTCATGAAAAACATATCACCATTGTGTTCTTCCCTCTCACAATTGAGTTTCTACGCATGTCATCTTGGTGTTCCCTCTCATAGTCATATTTATATGCATGTATGTGAATCCTCAATCTATCGAATTAATCTGAAAGAGGTACTAGCATCATGAGAGTTTTATGAAATCCCTAGCTAATAAAAAAACCAAAATTTTCATAAAAACTAACGCTTTGACACACATGTTGCATGCAATCACTGCACAAGTAGGGCAAGGTGTCCACTGATCATTATAATAGTATTTAACAACCAAATGTTTCAAATGTTAGAAAGTTGATAAGATTATAACTCAAATTTTACCTTTTTTCCAAGCGACGTTATGCAAATCATAAGGTTATGATTCAAATTTTACTTCTAGCTCTAAGATTTGTTATGCATATAAGACTATAACTCAATTTTTACTTCCATCTCTACACTTTCTTTGATTTTCAAAGTGACATTATTAGATTCTATGCACTAGCTATTATGTTTTTATCTACATTACTTTTATCTATTGACGTGTATTTTGAGTCGGACATGTATTTTGAGCCAAATCTATTTTCAATGTCACATGTCCCATGCATTGTGAGAAGATTATATTAACGTTTTTTTTTATTCAAATAAAATTTATTATCACATATCACATGTATTGTAAGCAAAATGTATTAACTTTCATAAAATTTTAATTAATTTAAGATTTATTGATATTTCTTATAACAGTKTGATAAAAGAGATAAAAACATGGTAACATTAGGAGAGATCCATATGTTGGTTTCATATTGATAACATTAAATAAATTTCGATACATGTGGGGAAAGGACACAAAAATATGTCTACAAGATCACTCGTTAATAAATAATTGAATGTTCCACTCAAATTCTATCTAGATTTTAGATTTTAGAGACTCATGGTTATTCTCTTCATCTCTACAGTGGTCGTTTTTTGTTTGGTATTTGGAATACCTTTGTAAAAATCCTTGGTTCTCATCATACACCCATATATGATGGAGAACACAATAGACATGATGGTAATTATGATAAACATCTCATGAAAACTACTCACTCCTATGCACATGAGTTCATTCTCGTGTGCTGCAGATGTAGGCAAGGAGGCTCTAATCCAATCCAACGCTAGGTTCTATTTTTTTTTAGCTTCCAAGTCATAAATATATCCTATAAATCTTCAAGTGAAAATGTATGTTCCAAGGAGCTTAGTAGAACCTACTAAGTTATATAATGCGGAGTAATGTTTCAACCCAAATAGCTCGAAGATTATGGAAAAAATCATTGGCATTTGGGCTTCAAAGCATAAAACTATTACAATGGATGMCATGTAGAGAGAACTTGGAATTGGAAATGCTATGAAGAGGTGGCCTACACATGAAATCACTAAAATAGTTGTTAGAATGAGAGGTTTGGGGAAATTGTAATATTTTAACAAAAACTCAGCTAAGAATCCAACAACCACTCTAGTCAAGAAGTTCCAGATACTTATGAGAGATGCAAATGTATTCACATCCACTAGTAAGAATCCAAGGGCATCCCCAATCTGACCCATGTGTTCTATCACCCTGAGAGATTCCCCAATGCCACAAATTACCCCCATGCATATAATCCACATGTCTAAGCTCAACAATGCTTGAAGAATTGTGTATCCCTAATATACTTTGAATATATTCCTCTTAATCCAAAATTTAAAATTCCTCTAAAATAGAACCGGTAGTCCTGATACACCTTGAATATAATCCTCTTAGTCTTAATCCAAAAAAAATTAATACCTATATTATAGAACCACCATCCATATTTATTTCCTTCACATCCATGGGTTGATCTACATTAGTTTGCACCATCCCAAGCTCTCATTTCTCTGCCAGAAATTTTTTCAATTCTCCCTTTGCAACCACTCTAAGAGGCGACAAGAGAAATATCGCAATTACAATAGCCATGATCTTAAATCTAATGGGGGGGAAAAGATCGGATGGTTTTCTACAGTGATAACAGTGAAAGAAAACACAATCGGGGCCAAGGCTATGTAAAGATATGTATAAAAATGTCTCTCTTCATTTTTCTCTGTGACTAATTTTATCAAGTGTTCCATGAACACGGATCCGAAACTTATCAGACATGGCAACCATCTAATGAGAAAATTAAGGAGCGAGGATTGTTACCATAATATGCATGGTAGATGTAAGTAAAAACAAGTCCACTCCATCCTACAAATCCCCTGAGAATCCCGAACACCATCCCTATTTTGTGAGGGAATTATTTCATAGTAGTTATCATAGCTACGATGTATGTGAATCCTTAGTCTATCGAATTCATCTAAAAGTGGTACCAGCGCCATGAGAGGTTTATGAAATCCCTATCTAATCCACAAACATTGTTTTCATAAACACTGATACTTTGACACACGTGCTACATGCAATCACTACACAAACATGGTAGGGTGTCCAATGACCAAATGTTCCAAAATGTTAGAAAATAGATAAGAATATAACTCAAATATTTATTTTTTTCTAAATGATGTTATGTAAATAAGATTATAACTCAAACTGTTCTTCTAGCTCTACACTTTCTTTGATTTTGTAAGTGACATTATGGAGATTCTATGTGCTATCAATTATGTCTCTATGTACATTACTTTTATCTATTAACATGTATTTTGAGTTTAACATTTATTTTGAGCTAAATGTATTCTGAATGTCACATATATTAAACTAATATTTATTGATATTTCTTGTAGCATTTTTGGAAAAGAGTCAAAAACAAAGTAAAAATACGAGAGAACCATATATATTGTTTTCATATTTGATAACATTAAAAACATTTATATACATGTCGGGAAGGAGACACAAATATGTGGTAGGATCACTGATTAATAAATGATCAGTGTTCCACTCAAATTCTATTTAGATATTAGATTTTAGAGACTCCACATTTTCCGTTCTCTTCATCTCTACAATGGTCATCTTTGGTTTGGTATTTTACATAGATATCTCCTTTGTAAAAATCCTTGGTTCTCGTCACAAGCCACCCACAAATGATAGAACCCACAATAGACACTATGGCCATTATGCTAAGTGTCTCATGGAAACAACTCACTATATGCACGTGAGTTCATTGCGATGTGGTGCAGGCACAGGTGAAGAAGCTCTAATCAAATCTAGGGCCAAGTTCTGTTTCTTTTTAGCTTCAAAGTCATATAGATATCCTGCAACTCTTACAAATAAAATGTAAGTCCCAAGTGGGATAGCAGAACCTACTAAGTTATATAAAGTGGAATAATGTTTCAACCCAAAGAGCTCGGAAATTATGGAAAAAATAATTAGCCATTGAGCTCCGAAGCAAAAACCTTTTACAATGGAAGTCACATATAGAGAACCTGGAATTGCAAATGCTATGAAGAGGTGGCCTACACATGAAATAGCTAAAACAGTTATTAGAATTAGAGGCCTAGGAAAATTGTATTTTTTTAACAAAAACTCGAATAAGAAACCCGCAACCACTCTACCAAAGAAATTCCAAACACTAATAAGAGAAACRAATGTGCCTACATCCACTCGTGAGAATCCAAGGGCAGCCCCAATCTGACCCATGTTGTCTATGGCAGTGAGAGCTGCCCCAATGCCACATATTACCCCCATGAAAAGAATCCACATATCTAGACTCAATAATGCTTGAAGAATTGTGTAATTTGCACCTCGCACGGGAGCCTTGATATACATTGAATATATTCCTCTTCACCTCCCCCACTAATTTAGATCTGGGAGCCCTAATACACTGAATATAATCCTCTGATTCTTAATACAAAAATTTTTAATACCTCTATTATAGAACCACCATCTGACTTTGTTTCCCTGACATCCTTGGGATGATGTACATTAGTTTGCACCAACTCAAGGTCCTACTTATTTGCCTTGAATTTGTTAAATTCTTCCTTTGCAACCACTCTGAGAGGTGCCAAGAGAAAATTTTCAATTACAACAACCATGATGTTAAATCCAATGGGATGAAACCTTGAATCATTTTATACAATGATAACAATTAAAATAAGACTAGTCAAGGTTAAGGATATGTAAACATATGTATAAAAATATATCTCTTTGTTTTTCCCTGACACTAATTTTATTAGGTGTACCATGAACATGGATCTAAAGCTTATCAAACATGGAAACAATCCAATAAGGAAAATCAAGGAGTGGGGATCATTACCATAAGAGCCATGGTACATCTAAGTAAAAACAAATCCACTCCATCCTGCAAATTCATTGAGAAGACCCAACACCATCCCTCTATTGTGAGGTAATTGTTTCATGCTTTTTATCATAGCTATGATGTTCGTGAAGGTCTGAAAATTAGATCCTACTATTATGTACATAAACATAAGACTTTTATGTACAGAAATGTAAGCCATTTTTATGGGTAGAAATGGAGCATGTTATAGTGAGCCACACCATCATGAATCCAACGATATTCATTACTCCACCCATTGCAAGCACCACCCATTGAGGAATAAATGTGTACACCATGCTAGATATCATTCCTACATTGGATCCTAGATCCTTAAACAATCCCAACATGTATATTATTTGTTGATCATAATTTAGATCTATTTTTATTACAGGAGAATACATGTCAAATATATATGTAGCCCCTGTCAATGTCATTATTACAAAACAAACCACATGATATTAGTCACCATCATTGTGAAAAATATTATTTCCTTCAAGCCCAAGATGACAAAAATATTTAAAGAATACCAGATTCAATATATCAAGGAAAGAATGCAGATGAAGAAGCAGTGAGACTCCCAAAATCCTAAATTCACTTGAATCAAATTTTATTGCTAATGGATTTACTAACCCCACTATATATAGAATCCATGAGTCTGTATAAGAATTTTTTAGTATGAAATCATAAAAACATGTCATGACATGCAATGGAGGAAGATGGTGTATTCAGTGTTATCATTATCTACAAAAGAAACGCATTCACTCATCTCCTCCTCACCACTGAGATTCATGAAAAAAATATCACCATTGTGTTCTTCCCTCTCACAATTGTGTTTCTACGCATGTCATCTTGGTGTTCCCTCTCATAGTTATATTTATATTCATGTATGTGAATCCTCAGTCTATCGAATTAATATGAAAGAGGTACTAGCACCATGAGATCTTTATGAAATCCCTAGCTAATAAAAAAACCAAAATTTTCAAAAAAACTAACACTTTGACACACATGCTACGTGCAATCACTGCACAAGTAGGGAAAGGTGTCCACTGATCATTATAATAGTATTTAACAACCAAATGTTTTGAAATGTTAGAAAGTTGATAAGATTATAACTCAAATTTTACCTTTTTTGTAAGTGGCGTTATGCAAATCATAAGGTTATAATTCAAATTTTACTTCTCGCTCTAAGATTTGTTATGCATATAAGATTATAACTCAATTTTTACTTCCATCTATACACTTTCTTCGATTTTCAAAGTGACATTATTAGATTCTATGCACTAGCTATTATGTTTTTATCTACATTGCTTTTATCTATTGACGTGTATTTTGAGTCGAACATGTATTTTGAACCACATTTATTTTCAATGTCACATGTCCCATGCATTGTGAGAAGGATATATTAACGTTTTTTTTTATTCAAATAAAATTGATTATCACATATCACATGTATTGTAAGCAAAATGTATTAACTTTCATAACATTTTAATTAAATTAAGATTTATTGATAGTTCTTATAACAGTTTGTTAAAAGAGATAAAAACATGTTAAAATTAGGAGAGATCCATATGTTGTTTTCATATTGATAACATTAAATAAATTTCTATACATGTGGGGAAAGGACACAAAAATATGTCCACAAGATCACTCGTTAATAAATAATTGAATGTTCCACTCAAATTCTATCTAGATTTTAGATTTTAGAGACTCATGGTTATTCTCTTCATCTCTACAGTGGTCGTTTTTTGTTTGGTATTTGGCATACCTTTGTAAAAATCCTTGGTTCTCATCATAATCCACCCATAGATGATGGAGAACAGAATATACATGATGGTAAAATTATGATAAACATCTCATGAAAACAACTCACTCCTATGCACATGAGTTCATTCTCGTGTGGTGCAGATGTAGGTGAGGAGGCTCTAATCCAATCCAACGGTAGGTTCTATTTTTTTTTAGCTTCCAAGTCATAAATATATCCTACAAATCTTCAAGTGAAAATGTATGTTCCAAGGGGTTTTGAAGAACCTATTAAGTTATATAATGTGGAGTAATGTTTCACCCCAAATAGCTCGAAGATTATGGAAAAAATCATTGGCATTAAATTAACAGAATAATACAAATTTACCTCTTCCTGATGCTAATTTCTCCATTGACCCGGTTGTCCAGCCTGTTGCGTTGTTGTTGCCTGATGCACTGACCAACTATGCCCAAACCGAGTTTCCACCCTGCCAACTAGGACAGCTTCCTAGCTCCAAGATACCATATGGATATCCTGGCCCCATGCCCAAAACCTCCAGCAAACCAGTGCCCCCTGTACTAATCCTTCCCGACTACAGAACTCAACTCCTATGCAAATCCAAGAGAACCCTCCCCCAAAACCCCCGTAGAATGATGATCCTCTTCCCAAAAGAATTCCTTCCACCGTAAGGCTCTCCCCATCATATTCCCCCTTCACCGACTCCCGCTCTTTCATTACTTTCCTTATCCATTTATTTATTATCTTATCCTTTCGTATTTATTATCTTATCTTATCCCTTATTAATATCTTATCCTTATATTTAATGTCCTATCCCTTCCCCAATACGTAAGTCTTTAACAAATTAAACTTATTAACCCCTTTAATTCTTTACTTAATTAATTAATGAGTCAATTAATAATTAATTAATCCTTGACAGTCATGAACAAGTAATTAATAATAATTAATTAGTTAATGTTACTTAAGAAATAATTATTGTTTAGCTAACTTTTAGGACAGTTAGATTATAAAATTAATTATAATTAATAATCCTATACATCTATTTAAGCAGGGTCGTTACACACTCAAATTCTATTTAGATATTAGATTTTAGAGACTCCACATTGGTCATTCTCTTCATCTCTACAATGGTCCTCTTTGGTTTGGTATTTTGCATAGATATCTCCTTTGTAAAAATCCTTGGTTCTCATCACAAGCCACCCACAAATGATAGAACCCACAATAGACACTATGGCCATTATGATAAATGTCTCACAGAAACAACTCACTCCTATGCACGTGATTTCATTCCGGTGTGGTGCACGAACAGGTGAAGACGCTCAAATCAAATCTAGGGCCAAGTTATGTTTATTTTTAGCTTCAAAGTCATATAGATATCCTGCAACTCTTACAGGTAAAATGTAAGTCCCAAGTGGGCTAGCATAACCTACTAAGTTATATAAAGTGGAATAATGTTTCAACCCAAAGAGCTCGGAAATTGTGGCAAAAATGACTGGCCATTGAGCTCCGAAGAAAAAACCTATTATAATGGAAGCCACATATAGAGAACCTGGAATTGCAAATGCTATGAAGAGGTGGCCCACACATGAAATAGCTAAAACAATTGTTAGAATTAGAGGCCTAGGAAAATTGTATTTTTTTAACAAAAACTCAGATAAGAAACCCGCAACCACTCTACCCAGGAAATTACAAATACTAATAAGAGAAACGAATGTTCTTACATCCACTCGTGAGAATCCAAGGGCAACCCCAATCTAACCCATGTTTTCTATGGCAGTGAGAGCTGACCCAATGCCACATATTGCCCCCATGAAAAGAATCCACATATCTAGACTCAACAATGCTTGAAGAATTGTGTAAATTTCACCTCGCATGGGAGCCTTGATATACATTGAATATATTCCTCTTCACCTCCCCCACTGATTTAGATCTGGGAGCCCTAATACACTAAATATAATCCTCTTATTCTTAATACAATTTTTTTTAATACCTCTATTATAGAACCACCATCCAACTTTGTTTCCCTGACATCCTTGGGGTGATGTACATTAGTTTGCACCAACTCAAGGTCCTACTTATTTGCCTGGAATTTGTTAAATTCTTCCTTTGCAACCACTATGAGAGGTGCCAAGAGAAAATTTGCAATTACAACAACCATGATCTTAAATCCAATGGGATGAAACCTTGAATCATTTTATACAATGATAGCAATTAAAATAAAACTAGACAAGGTCAAGGATATGTAAACATATGTATAAAGATATATCTATTTATTTTTCCCCGACACTGATTTTATGAGGTGTACCATGAACATGGATCTGAAACTTATCAAACATGGAAACAATCCAATAAGGAAAATCAAGGAGCGGGGATCATTACCATAAGAGCCATGGTACATCTAAGTAAAAACAAATCCAATCAATCCTGCAAATTCATTGAGAAGCCCCAACACCATCTCTCTATTGTGAGGTAATGTTTTCATGCTTTTTATCATAGCTATGATGTTTTTGAAGGTCTTGAAATTAGATCCTACTATTATGTACATAAACATAAGATTTTTATGTACAGAAACATAAGCCATTTTTATGGGTAGAAATGGACCATGTGATAGTGAGCCACACCATCATGAATCCAATGATATTCATTACTCCACCCATTGCAAGCACCCCCAATTGAGGAATGAATGTGTACACCATGCTAGATATCATTCCTACATTGGATCCCAGATCCTTAAACAATCCCAACGTGTATATTATTTGTTGATCATAATTTAGATC
>SNQJ01S0004041.1:385730-399021 GCA_010110895.2 Picea sitchensis | reverse complement strand
CATTAAAAACATTTATATACATGTGGGGAAGGAGACACAAATATGTGGTAGGATCACTCATTAATAAATGATCGGTGTTCCACTCAAATTCTATTAAGATATTAGATTTTAGTGACTCCACATTGGTCGTTCTCTTCATCTCTACAATTGTCGTCTTTGGTTTGGTATTTTGCACAGATATCTCCTATGCAAAAATCCTTGGTTCTCATCACAATCCACCCACAAATTATAGAACCCACAATAGACACTATGGCCATTATGATAAACGTCTCACGGAAACAACTCACTCCTATGCACGTGAGTTCATTCGGGTGTGGTGCAGGCACAGGTGAAGACGCTCTATTTTTTTTTAGCTTCAAAGTCATATAGATATCGTGCAACTCTTAAAGATAAAATGTAAGTCCCAAGTGGGATAGCAAAACCTACTAAGTTATATAAAGTGGAATAATGTTTCAACCCAAAGAGCTCGGAAATTATGGCAAAAATGACTGGCCATTGAGCTCTGAAGAAAAAACCTTTTACAATGGAAGCCACATATAGAGAACCTAGAATTGCAAATGCTATGAAGAGGTGGCCTACACATGAAATAGCTAAAACAGTTGTTAGAATTAGAGGCCTAGGAAAATTGTATTTTTTTAACAAAAACTCGAATAAGAAACCCGCAACCACTCTACCCAAGAAATTCAAAATACTAATAGGAGAAACGAATGTGCTTACATCCACTGGTGAGAATCTAAAGGCAGCCCCAATCTAACCCATGTTGTCTATGGCAGTGAGAGCTTCCCCAATGCCACATATTGCCCCCATGAAAATAATCTGTGTATCTAGACTCAACAATGCTTGAAGAATTGTGTAATTTTCACCTCGCACAGGAGCCTTGATATACATTGAATATATTCCTCTTAACCTCCCCCACTGATTTAGATCTGGGAGTCCTAATACATTGAAAATAATCCTCTTATTCTTAATACAAAAAATTTTAATACCTCTATTATAGAACCACCATCTGACGTTTTTTCCATGACATCCTTGGGATGATGTACATTAGTTTGCACCAACACAAGGTCCTACTTATTTTCCTGGAATTTGTTAAATTCTTCCTTTGCAACCACTCTGAGAGGTGCCAAGAGAAAATTTGCAATTAAAACAGCCATGATCTTAAATCCAATGGGATGAAACCTTGAATCATTTTATACAATCATAACAATTAAAATAAAACTAGACAAGGTCAAGGATATGTAAACATATGTATAAAAATATATCTCTTTATTTTTCCCTGACACAGATTTTATCAGGTGTACCATGAACATGGATTTGAAACTTATCAAACATGGAAACAATCCAATAAGGAAAATCGAGGAGCAAGGATCATTACCATAAGAGCCATTGTACATCTAAGTAAAAACAAATCCACTCAATCCTGCAAAGTCATTGAGAAGCCCCAACACCATCCCTCTATTGTGAGGTAATTTTTTCATGCCTTTTATCATAGCTATGATGTTGGTGAAGGTCTCGAAATTAGTTCCTACTATTATGTACATAAACATAAGATTTTTATGTACAGAAACATAAGCCATTTTTACGGGTAGAAATGGAGCATGTGATAGTGAGCCACACCATCATGAATCCAATGATATTCATTACTCCGCCCATTGCAAGTGACGTTGTGAAAATCATAAGGTTATAATTCAGATTTTACTTCTAGCTCTCAGATTTGTTATGCATATAAGATTATAACTCAATTTTTACTTCCATCTCTACACTTTATTCGATTTTCAAAGTGACATTATTAGATTCTATGCACTAGCTATTATGTTTATATCTACATTACTTTTATCTATTGACGTGTATTTTGAGTCGAACATGTATTTTGAGCCAAATCTATTTTCAATGTCACATGTCCCATGCATTGTGACAAGAATATATTAACGTTTTTTTTTTATTCAAATAAAATTTATTATCCCATATCACATGTATTGTAAGAAAAATGTATTAACTTTCATAAAATTTTAATTAATTTAAGATTTATTGATATTTCTTATAACAGTTTGATAAAAGAGATAAAAACATGGTAACATTAGGAGAGATCCATATGTTGTTTTCATATTGATAACACTAAATAAATTTCTATACATGTGGGGAAAGGACACAAAAATATGTCTGCAAGATCACTCGTTACTAAATAATTGAATGTTTCACTCAAATTCTATCTAGATTTTAGATTTTAGAGACTCATGGTTATTCTCTTCATCTCTACAGTGGTCGTTTTTTGTTTGGTATTTTGCATTCCTTTGTAAAAATCCTTGGTTCTCATCATAATCCACCCATAGATGATGGAGCACACAATAGACATGATGGTAATTATGATAAACATCTCATGAAAACAACTCACTCCTATGCACATGAGTTCATTCTCGTGTGGTGCAGATGTAGGCGAGGAGGCTCTAATCCAATCCAATGCTAGGTTATATTGTTTTTTAGCTTCCAAGTCATAAATATATCCTACAAATCTTCAAGTGGAAATGTATGATCCAAGGGGTTTAACAGAACCTACTAAGTTATATAATGTGGAGTAATGTTTCAACCCAAATAGATCGAAGATTATGGAAAAAATCATTGGCATTTGGGCTTCAAATCATAAACCTATTACAATGGATGCCACATAGAGAGAAATTCGAATTGGAAATGCTATGAAGAGGTGGCCTACACATGAAATCACTAAAATAGTTGTTAGAATGAGAGGTTTGGGGAMATTGTAATATTTTAACAAAAACTCGGATAAGAATCCAACAACCACTCTAGCCAAGAAGTTCCAGRTACTTATGAGAGATGTAAATGTGTTCACATCCACTAGCGAGAATCCAAGGGCATCCCCAATCTCACCCATGTTGTCTATCACCCTGAGAGTTTCCTCAATGCCACAAATTACCCCCATGCATATAATCCACATGTCTAAGCTCAACAATGCTTGAAGAATTGTGTATCCATAATATACTTTGAATATATTCCTCTTAATCCAAAATTTTGAATTCCTCTAAAATAGAACCGGTAGTCCTGATACACCTTGAATATAATCCTCTTAGTCTTAATCCAAAAAAATTTAATACCTATATTATAGAACCTCCATCCATATTTATTTCCTTCACATCCATGGGTTGATCTGCATTAGTTTGCACCATCCCAAGATCTCATTTCTCTCCCAGGAATTTTTTCAATTCTCCCTTTGCAACCACTCTAAGAGGTGACAAGAGAAAGATTGCAATTACAAAAGCCATGATCTTAAACCTAATGTGAGGGAAAATATCAGATGGTTTTCTACAGTGATAACAATGAAAGAAAACACAATCGAGGCCAAGTCTATGTAAAGATATGTATAAAAATGTCTCTCTTCATTTTTCTCTGTGACTAATTTTATCAAGTGTGCCATGAACATGGATCCGAAGCTTTTCAGACCTGGCAACCATTTAATGAGCAAATTGAGCGAGGATTGTTACCATAAGATGCATGGTAGATCTAAGTAAAAACAAGTCCAATCAATCCTACAAATCCCCTGAGAATCCCGAACACCATCCCTATTTTGTGAGGGAAGTATTTCATAGTAGTTATCATAGCTATGATGTATGTGGATCCTTAGTCTATCGAATTAATCTAAAAGTGGTATTAGTGCCATGAGAGTTTTATGAAATCCCTATCTAATCCCAAAACATTTTTTTCATAAACAGTGATACTTTGACACACATGCTACATGCAATCACTACACAAACATGGTAGGGTGTCCAATAAACAATTGTTCCAAAATGTTAGAAAATACATAAGATTATAACTCAAATATTATTTTTTTTCTAAATGATGTTATGTAAATAAGCTTATAACTCAAATTTTGCTGCTAGCTCTACACTTTCTTTGACATTGTAAGTGACATTATGGAGATTCTATGTGCTATCAATTATGTCTCTATGTACATTACTTTTATCTATTAACATGTATTTTGAGTTTAACATTTATTTTGTGCTAAATGTATTATGAATGTCACATATATTAAACTAAGATTTATGGATATTTCTTGTCGCATTTTTGCAAAAGAGACAAAACATACTAAAAATACGAGAGAACCATATATGTTGTTTTCATATTTGATAACATTAAAAACATTTATATACATGTGGGGAACGAGACACAAATATGTGGTAGGATCACTCATTAATAAATGATTGGTGTTCCACTCAAATTCTATTTAGATATTAGATTTTAGAGACTCCACATTGGTCGTTCTCTTCATCCCTACAATGGTCGTCTTTGGTTTGGTATTTTTCATAGATATCTCCTTTGTAAAAATCCTTGATTCTCATCACATGCCACCAAAAAATGGTAGAACCCACAATAGACACTATGTCCATTATGATAAATGTCTCATGGAAACAACTCACTCCTATGCACATGAGTTCATTCCAGTGTGGTGCAGGCACAGGTGAAGACGCTCTAATCAAATCTAGGAACAAGTTCTGTTTCTTTTTAGCTTCAAAGTCATATAGATATCCTGCAACTCTTACATATAAAATGTAAGTCCCAAGTGGGCTAGCAGAACCTACTAAGTTATATAAATTTGAATAATATTTCAACCCAAAGAGCTCGAAAATTATGGCAAAAATCACTGGCCATTGCGCTCCGAAGAAAAAACCTATTACAACGGAAGCCACATATAGAGAACCTAGAATTGAAAATGCTATGAAGAGGTGGCCTACACATGAAATAGCTAAAACAGTTGTTAGAATTAGAGGCCTAGGAAAATTGTATTTTGTTAACAAAAACTCGGATAAGAAACCCGCAACCACTCTACCCAAGAAATACCAAATACTAATAAGAGAAATGAATGTGCTTACATTCACTGGTGATAATCGAAGGACAGCCCCAATCTAAACCATGTTGTCTATGGCAGTGAGAGCTGCCCCAATGCCACATATTGCCCCCATGAAAAGAATCCACATATCTAGACTCAACAATGCTTGAAGAATTGTGTAATTTTCACCTCGCATGGAAGCCTTGATATACATTGAATATATTCCTCTTCACCTCCCCCACTGATTTATATCTGGTAGCCCTAATACACTAAATATAATCCTCTTATTCTTAATAAAAAAAAATTTAATACCTCTATTATAGAACCACCATCCGACTTTGTTTTCCCAACATCCTTGGGATGATGTACATTAGTTTGCACCAACTCAAGGTCCTACTTATTTTCCTGGAATTTGTTAAATTCTTCCTTTGCAACCACTCTGAGAGGTGCCAAGAGAAATTTTGCAATTACAACAACCATGATCTTAAATCCAATGGGATGAAACCTTGAATCATTTTAAACAATGATAAAAATTAAAATAAAACTAGACAAGGCCAAGGATATGTAAACATATGTATAAAAATATATCTCTTTATATTTCCCTGACATTGATTTTATCAGGTGTACCATGAACATGGATCTGAAACTTATCAAACACTGAAACAATCCAATAAGGAAAATCAAGGAGCGGGGATCATTACCATAAGAGCCATGGTACATCTAAGTAAAATCAAATCCACTCAATCCTGCAAATTCATTGAGAAGCCCCAACACCATCCCTCTATTGTGAGGTAATTTTTTCATGCTTTTTCTCATAGCTATGATGTTGGTGATGGTCTCGAAATTAGATCCTACTATTATGTACATAAACATAAGATTTTTATGTACAGAAACATAAGCCATTTTTATGGGTAGAAATGGAGCATGTGATAGTGAGTCACACCATCATGAATCCAATGATATGCATTACTCCGCCCATTGCAAGCACCACAAATTGAGGAATAAATGTGTACACCATGCTAGATATAATTCCTACATTGGATCCCAGATCCTTAAACAATCCCAACGTGTATATTATTTGTTGATCATAATTTAGATCTATTTTTATTATAGGAGAATACATGTCAAATATATATGTACCCATTGTGAATGTCATTATTACAAAACAAACCACATGCTATTAGTCACCATCATTGTGAAAAATATTGTTTCCTTCAATCCCACGATGACAAAAATATTTACAGAATACCAGATTCAATATATCAAGGAAAGAATGCAGATGGAGAAGTTTTGAGACTCCCAAAATCCTAACTTCACTCGAATCAAATTTTATTGCTAATGGATTTACTAACCCCACTATATATAGAATCCATGAGTCTGTATAAGACTTTTTAAGTATGAAATCATAAAAACATGTCATGACATGCAATGGAGGAAGATGGTGTATTCAATGTTATCATTATCTACAAAAAGAAACACATTCACTCATCTCCTCCTCACCACAGAGATTCATGAAAAAAATATCACCATTGTGTTCTTCCCTCTCACAATTGTGTTTCTACGCATGTCATCTTGGTGTTCCCTTTCATCGTCATATTTATATGCATGTATGTGAATCCTCAATCTATCGAATTAATATGAAAGATGTACTAGCACCGTGAGAGTTTTATGAAATCCTTAGCTAATAAAAAAAACAAAATTTTCATAAAAACTAACACTTTGACACACATGTTGCATACAATCACTGCACAAGTAGAGCAAGGTGTCCACCGATCATTATAATAGTATTTAACAACCAAATGTTTTGAAATGTTAGAAAGTTGATAAGATTATAACTCAAATTTTACCTTTATTGTAAGTGACGTTATGCAAATCATAAGGTTATAATTCAAATTTTACCTCTATCTCTAAGGGTGTCCAATAACCAAATGTTCCAAAATGTTAGAAAATAGATAAGATTATAACTCAAATATTATTTTTTTTCTAAATGATGTTATGTAAATAAGATTATAACTCATATTTTGCTTCTAGCTCTACACTTTCTTTGATTTTTTAAGTGACATTATGGAGATTCTATGTGCTATCAATTATGTCTCTATGTACATTACTTTTATCTATTAACATGTATTTTGAGTTTAACATTTATTTTGAGCTAAATGTATTATGAATGTCACATATATTAAACTAAGATTTATTCATATTTCTTGTAGCATTTTTGCAAAAGAGACAAAAACATAGTAAAAATATGAGAGAACCATATATATTGTTTTCATATTTTATAACATTAAAAACATTTGTATACATGTGGGGAAAGAGACACAAATATGTGGTAGGATCACTCATTAATAAATGATCGGTGTTCCACTCAAATTATATTTAGATATTAGATTTTAGAGACTCCACATTGGTCATTCTCTTCATCTCTACAATGGTCGTCTTTGGTTTGGTATTTTGCATAGATATCTCCTTTGTAAAAATCTTTGGTTCTCATCACAAGCCACCCACAAATGATAGAACCCACAATAGACACTATGGCCATTATGATAAACGTCTCACGGAAACAAATCACTCCTATGCACGTGAGTTCATTTCGGAGTGGTGCAGGCACAGGTGAAGACACTCCAATCAAATCTAGGGCCAAGTTCTGTTCTTTTTAGCTTCAAAGTCATATAGATATCATGCAACTCTTACAAATAAAATGTAAGTCCCAAGTGGGCTAGCAGAACCTACTAAGTTATATAACGTGGAATAATTTTTCAACCCAAAGAGCTCGGAAATTATGGCAAAAATGACTGGCCATTGAGCTCCGAAGCAAAAATCTATTACAATGGAACCCACATATAGAAAACATGGAATTGCAAATGCTATGAAGAGGTGGCCTACACATCAAATAGCTAAAACTGTTGTTAGAATTAGAGGTCTAGGAAAATTGTATTTTTTTAACAAAAACTCGGATAAGAAACCCACAACCACGCTACCCAAGAAATTCCAAATACTAAAAAGAGAAAAGAATGTGCTTACATCCACAGGTGAGAATCCAAGGGCATCCCTAATCTGACCCATGTTGTCTATGGCAGTGAGAGCTGCCCCAATGCCACATATTGCCCCCATGAAAAGAATCTGCATATCTAGACTCAACAATGCTTGAAGAATTGTGTAATTTTCACCTCGCACGGGAGCCTTGATATACATTGAATATATTCCTCTTCACCTCCCCCACTAATTTTGATCTGGGAGCCCTAATACACTGAATATAATCGTCTTATTCTTAATACAAATTTTTTTAATACCTCTATTATAGAACCACCATCTGACTGTGTTTCCTTGACGTCCCTAGGATGATGTACATTAGTTTACACCAACTCAAGGTCCTACTTATTTTCCTGGAATTTGTTAAATTATTCCTTTGCAACCACTCTAAGAGGTGCCAAGAGAAAATTTGCAATTACAAGAGCCATGATCTTAAATCCAATGGGATGAAACCTTGAATCATTTTATACAATGATAAAAATTAAAATAAAACTAGACAAGGTCAAGGATATGTAAACATATGTATAAAAATATATCTCTTTATTTTTCCCTGACACTGATTTTATCAGGTGTACCATGAACATGGATCTGAAACTTATCAAACACGGAAACAATCCAATAAGGAAAATCAAGGAGTGGGGATCATTACCATAAGAGCCATGGTACATCTAAGTAAAAACAAATCCACTCAATTCTGAAAATTCATTGAGAAGCCCCAACACCATCCCTCTATTGTGAGGTGATTGTTTCATTCTTTTTATCATAGCTATGATGTTGGTGAAGGTCTCGAAATTTTTATGTATAGAAACATAAGCCATTTTTATGGGTAGAAATGGAGCATGTGATAGTGGGACACACAATCATGAATCCAACGATATTCATTACTCCACCCATTGCAAGCTCCACCCATTGAGGAATAAATGTGTACACCATGCTAGATATAATTCCTACATTGGATCCCAGATCCTTAAACAATCCCAACGTGTATATTATTTGTTGATCATAATTTAGATCTATTTTTATTACAAGAGAAAACATGTCAAATATATATGTACCCCCTGTGAATGTCATTATTACAAAACAAACCACATGTTATTAGTCACCATCATTGTGAAAAATATTGTTTCCTTCAAGCCCACGATGACAAAAATATTTATAGAATACCAGATTCAATATATCAAGGAAAGAATGCAGATGAAGAAGCTGTGAGACTCCCAAAATCCTAACTTCACTCGAGTCGAATTTTATTGCTAATGCATTTACTAACCCCACTATATATAGAATCCATGAGTCTGTATAAGACTTTTTTAGTATTAAATCATACAAACGTGCGGGGTGTTAATACGTTTGGCCACGGGTTTAACCATAAGCGTCGGGTCCTATGCCTCCGCCCTTTGAACCGGGAGCCAATGAACAGGGGCCAGCGCGTAAGGCGCGTGGCCACATGGCAGAACATATGACCGATTAAAGGGGGCCACGCCCGGGATTTGGGGGCTAAAGGCCCAATACTTTATTAAAGTGGGTTTTCCAAACAGAAATGGGTTTTTTTTAATTAATTCAACCTATTTTTAGTGGATTTCTTCCATTTTTGGGGGATATTGGGCATTTTTGGAGGCCGGATTCTTGGAGGAAGTTGGGGATGTGAAACCAACTCCAAGATTATATAAACCAGGCCTGTTTGAGGCCAAACACAGTTATTCAGAGCAGAGTTATGCTGAAGGAAAACCAAGCCAAAGTCAGTTTGATGCAGGGAAGCCTTTGAGGTGGAGACGCTGTCGGATCGTTTCTGGGAGCTTGGAGCATCAGTTTTGCATGCCGTTTCTTTCACAGGGTTATAGAGATCTGGGAAAACAAGACCAGATCAGTCTTGTAGCCATTTGGCATTGCTAAGATGTAATTTTGAGCACTTGAGCAGAAATAAAGAAGCCTCCCCCACAAAGAAAAGGCCCGGAGACGTAGGCAAAAATTGTGCCGAACTCCGTTATCAACCTTCGTTCTTATGGTTTTCTGTTCATTATTCTTTTCATATCTGCATATGTGTATTTGACTGATATAATCCTCTTCCTTCCTCATTCTTTCATTAATTTCTCAATTGGTTAATTATATCATGCAAGTAAAACTCAACCATAATCATTTAAAAGATCCTGCGGATTCAAAGAATAAACCTATTACAATGGATGCCACATAGAGAGAACTTGGAATTGGAAATCCTATGAAGAGGTGGCCTACACATGACATTACTAAAATAGTTGTTAGAATGAGAGGTTTGGGAAAATTGTAATATTTTAATAAAAACTCCGATAAGAATCCAACAACCACTATAGCCAAGAAGTTCTAGATACTTATGAGAGATACAAAGGTGTTCACATCCACTAGTGAGAATCCAAGGGCATCCCCAATCTAACCCATGTTGTCTATCACGCTGAGAGTTTCCCCAATGCCACAAATTACCCCCATGCATATAATCCACATGTCTAAGCTCAACAATGCTTGAAGAATTGTGTATCCCTAATATACTTTGAATATATTCCTCCTAATCAAAAAATTTTAATTCCTCTAAAATAGAACCAGTAGTCTTGATACACCTTGAATATAATACTCTTAGTCTTAATCCAAAAAAAATTAATACCTATATTATAGAACCACCATCCATATTTATTTCCTTCACATCCATGGGTTGATCTACATTAGTTTGCACCATCCCAAGATCTTGTTTCTTTGCTAGGAATTTTTTAAATTCTCCCTTTGCAACCACTCTAAGAGGCGACAAGAGAAAGATCACAATTACAACAGCCATGATCTTAAACCTAATGGGGGGGGAAAGATCGGATGGTTTTCTACAGTGATAACAGTGAAAGAAAACACAATCGGGGCCAAGGCTATGTAAAGATATGTATAAAAATGGCTCTCTTCATTTTTCTCTGTGACTAATTTTATCAAGTGTGCCATGAACATGGATCCGAAGCTTATCAGACATGGCAACCATCTAATGAGAAAATTAAGGAGCGAGGATTGTTACCATAAGATGCATGGTAGATCTAAGTAAAAACAAGTCCACACAATCCTACAAATCCCCTGAGAATCCCAAACACCATCCCTATTTTGTGAGGGAAGTCTTTCATAGTAGTTATCATAGCTACGATGTATGTGAATCCTTAGTCTATCGAATTAATCTAAAAGTGGTACCAGCGCCATGAGAGCTTTATGAAATCCCTATCTAATCCCAAAACATTTTTTTCATAAACATTGATGCTTTGACACACATGCTACATGCAATCACTACGCAAACATGTTAGGGTGTCCAATGACCAAATGTTCCAAAATGTTAGAAAATAGATAATATTATAACTCAAATATTATTTTTTTTCTAAATGATGTTATGTAAATAAGATTATAACTCAAATTTTGCTTCTAGCTCTACACTTTCTTTGATTTTGTAAGTGACATTATGGAGATTCTATGTGCTATCAATTATGTCTCTATGTACATTACTTTTATCTATTAACATGTATTTTGAGTTTAACATTTATTTTGAGCTAAATCTATTATGAATGTCACATATATTAAACTAAGATTTATTCATATTTCTTGTAGCATTTTTGCAAAAGAGACAAAAACATAGTAAAAATACGAGAGAACCATATATATTGTTTTCATATTTGATAACATTAAAAACATTTATATACATGTGGGGAAGGAGACACAAATATGTGGTAGGATCACTCATTAATAAATGATCGGTGTTCCACTCAAATTCTATTTAGATATTAGATTTTAGAGACTCCACATTGGTCGTTCTCTTCATCTCTACAATGGTCGTCTTTGGTTTGGTATTTTGCATAGATATCTCCTTTGTAAAAATCCTCGGTTCTCATCACAAGCCACCAACAAATGATAGAACCCACAATAGACACTATGGCCATTATGATAAATGTCTCAGGGAAAAAACTCACTCATAAGCACGCGAGTTCATTCCAGTGTGGTGCAAGCACAGGTGAAGACACTCTAATCAAATCTAGGGCCAATTTATGTTTCTTTTTAGCTTCAAATTCATATAGATATCGTGTAACTCTTACAGATAAAATGTAAGTCCCAAGTGGGCTAGAAAAACCTACTAAGTTATCTAAAGTGGAATAATGATTCAACCCAAAGGGCTCGGAAATTATGGCAAAAATGACTGTCCATTTAGCTCCGAAGCAAAAACCTATTACAATGGAAGCCACATATAGAGAACCTGGCATTGCAAATGCTATGAAAAGGTGGCCTACACATGAAATAGCTAAAACAGTTGTTAGAATTAGAGGTCTAGGAAAATTGTATTTTTTTAACAAAAACTCGGATAAGAAACCCGCAACCACTCTACCCAAGAAATTCCAAATACTAATAAGAAAAACGAATATGCTTACATCCACTGGTGAGAATCCAAGGGCAGCCCCAATCCGACCCATGTTGTCTATGGTAGTGATAGCTGCCCCAATGCCACATATTGCCCCCATGAAAAGAATCCACATATCTAGACTCAACAATGCTTGAAGAATTGTGTAATTTTCACCTCGCACGGGAGCCTTGATATACATTGAATATATTCCTCTTCACATCCCCAACTAATTTAGATTTGGGAGTCCTAATACACTGGATATAATCCTCTTATTCTTAATACAAAAAATTTTAATACCTCTATTATAGAACCACCATCCGACTTTTTTTCCCTGACATCCTTGGGATGATGTACATTAGTTTGCACCAACTCAAGGTCCTACTTATTTGCCTGGAATTTGTTAAATTCTTCCTTTGCAACCACTATGAGAGGTTCCAAGAGAAAATTTGCAATTACAATGTAGCCATGATCTTAAATCCAATGGGATGAAACCTTGAATCATTTTATACAATGATAACAATTAAAATAAAACAAGACAAGGTCAAGGATATGTAAACATATGTATAAAAATATATCTCTTTGTTTTTCCCTGACATTGATTTTATCAGGTGTACCATGAACATGGATATGAAACTTATCAAACACGAAAACAATCCAATAAGGAAAATCAAGGATCGGGGATCATTACCATAAGAGCCATGGTACATCTAAGTAAAAACAAATCCACTCGATCCTGCAAATTCATTGAGAAGCCCCAACACCATCCCTCTATTGTGAGGTAATTTCTTCATTCTTTTTATCATAGCTAATATGTTGGTGAAGGTCTCGAAATTAGATCCTACTATTATGTACATAAACATAAGTTTTTTATGTACATAAACATAAGCAATGTTTACGGGTAGAAATGGAGCATGTGATAGTGAGCCACACCATCATGAATCCAACAATATTCATTACTCCACCCATTGCAAGCACCACCCATTGAGGAATAAATGTGTACACCGTGCTAGATATCATTCCTACATTGGATCTCAGATCCTTAAACA
>SNQJ01S0004041.1:319364-385720 GCA_010110895.2 Picea sitchensis | reverse complement strand
CATCTTGATTAGGATGAATATGGATATTCTCAATTGATGTTCCTATACTTATGGTGTTATTTATATATATTAACCTTGTAATTAATGGTTATCTTGAATCAGGTCATTATTAATGGTGATAGTTGTCCTTTCCAATATTGCCCTTTACAAGTATTGACATGTTAGAATTCTAGTATTTTACAGATGGCCATTTTAAATAAAGATGATGCAGTGTTAGTTCAACTATGATGTTACTTGTGAATATGATAATATTTAACATTTATCATTGAGATTTTTGATTACAGTGACATAGCATTGAGAGCTCCTCATGTGGAGTTAAATGTTTATCTTGAAAAGGGTATTAGAATTTCAGTGGTTGTAGCATATAAGAGCTATTGTAATGGTAAGATCATGGTCCGAATATGCGATACAAATGAATGATGGTTAATAATACATGACCGTGATATTGTGTTTTTGTTAACAACATATTTGACACCATGAACTAGATTTACGTACAAAACTACGCGGAGTTAGTAAATTGAGGGTTGTTGATTCATTAAATAATGTTGAAGTTTGGGTTTTGTTGTCGGAGTCCTCGTGTCACGCGCCTTCCGTAGGGGAGGTATTTGTTCTTCTTATTTATGTATGCTTGATTGTGATCCGTTGGTTGCTTGAATTACGTGGTGTGAATTGGGATGTAAGACACCTCCATGAACACCGGCGATACGTTCGGAACACGGGCTTGAGAGTGTTGATTATGTTTCTTGGAGGTCATAACCTTGAAGGGTAGGATGGGCGGGAGTTCAGTCGTATTTTAGCAGTCAATTTTACTTGTTGTGTGATCTTCCTTTATGCATGTGATTACGTATCGTCGTCTGGTCATATTCTTATGTATGAAAATCACAGATTTGTGTATTCGTCGTCAGTGTGACAGCAGTCCGAATATCTGTATGTGGTTGTTTCCTACATCGCGCTCCACACACTTCTAAGAAATTTACCACTTTTGTCTCTAGAACCCGGTTGTAAGTAAGCAGCGTTCCGTTACATATAGTATCGAAGGTTCGACCGCGCAACTTCAAGGGATTCACCTCGGGTTAAAGTTGTACGATAGTATTGATTATTACATTTGTTGATTAGGTTGCTTAATGCGTGTCGCGAGGTAATCATGGTTAGAAGGGCGCTGACGACGAGTGCTAGGGGCGGCGCCCTCGGTATATCTACGCTTTGAAGGTCTATCGAGGAAATGACGGGTCCTTGGAAAGATCGCGGTTCGCAGATATTTATTATAGGATGATGGATCTTTCCGGTAGCATGTAAACGTCCAGCGAATAGGCGAGATGGGCGAGCGACACCCTGCGAAAGGTTAGCGCAGCACCCGGTCGTGCGGTAACATACACCGTGAACTTCGAAGGTGAAATTTCCAGTTCTTTAGGGTTGGCCCGTAAAGGCATGGTTGGAGAATATTGAGATGTGCTTCGCACTTCAGGCTATACCTCCAACGGGAAATCCCGCATGGCGGTCTTTCAACTAAGGAGCATATAATATGGTGAAACCGCCTGACTAAACATGAATTACGTTGAAGGCGTGTCGCGTAGGGCGTTAGGAATGGTTAGAGATATCTTTAAAATTCGTAATCGACAAAGTTCAATGCGTTACGACGGAGATTCGTCCTGATTCAATCGAGCGTTTATGGAAACATAGGTATGCTCCGCGCTGAATTTTCTTGAAGCTCAAAGGTCCAGCGGGTTAGAGTGTTTGGCGCTACTTGACGGCTTCGATGCAAAGGTTAGGATACGATACCTCGAGCTGCTTACGTGGCGTTGTCAAAAGATATCATAGCGAGAGAATAACTAATCGGTGGGGGTCGGACAACGGGACTCAATGAGACCTACTGGCGAGTTCATCCGAATGCAGCAGCGGCCCGGCCAGATGCAATGAGGCGATACGCCAAGATATATTAGTTTCGGAGGATCCCGCGTTCACTACCGATGGCCGTAGCCTGGCGTGACCTGCCACCGAGGACCCACGGCGGCTGACATCGCCGTAAGCGGCCGGTTTAGACTGTTATTGAAACGGACAGACCCGAGGAGTTCGGTAGGTGGAGCGTCTTCTTCACCAGGGCGCGGACTCGTGAAGAAGGTGTTGGGCGATGTGGGGAGCCACACTACCGGCCCTCTGGCCGTCTATGGAGAGGACCGGAGACATCCAGGATCAAACTGGACCTACTACGATTGGGAGATATGGGCAAGGCCATCAGATTCATGTAGCGGTGAACAACCACAAGGCAGAGCACCAGTCAAATGTTCTCGAGACATCAAGTACAATCGATAACCAAACTCTAGCATTATGGTAGATCTAGGTGCTATAGACAGTTTTATTTATGGTGCAACGCTAAAAGGATTAAGGTAAAGGCATTTGAGCAGGACAAGTTTAGCGGTAGAGATGGCTTGAGCCAATATGAGAAGGTCGAGGAGAAAGGTGATGAGTTTATGCCCTTAACTGGGAGAGTTCCTGCACGGTCAACATACGTCCACGATCTTAGAGGATCTTATGGCGTACGTGATAAACATGGATAGTTGGAATCGCGTGAAGGCGATACTCATCAATAAAGGCGAAGCCGTTTGTGATGATGAAGAAGGACGAGGCGTGGCGTAAATCCAGGGCTGGAGCGAGTATCCGAGGGATAAATCTCTTCCTTCGGTCTGAGAAAGGTATATAAGCAAAGGGAGTGCGAGCTTTTATGCAGTCCCTTTAACTCGGCTGTGAAAGGGGAGTAGGCGGAGTCTAGAACATATGCCAGGTGGTGAAGGTTGGAGCGTATTTCGAGGAGTTGCATGGGATCTTGCGGAAGAATTGGAATTTATAGACACGAAGCAGTGAACCGATGGCAAGAGAGCCTTATGGGATGTCGACCCGAGTTCTGAGAGTTCAAAATGCAAGGCTGAAGAGTTCTTTGGATCACCGGGCCGATCGTCCTAGTGTGTCACCATGGGGGTGCACCAGTCATTTTCATTGAAGAAGGATGGATCGTGGAGGCTTTGCATTGACTATAGTCAAGCGAGACGGAGCTACGATCAGGAATCAGTACCCTTACCAAGAATCGACGATGCGTTTGATGGATGAAGAGGTGCTGACGGTGTTCTCTGGTCGATTTCGTCGAGGTGTTATCACCGATTCACCTGCCGGATCAAGGAGGATGACATCCCTAGGGCCACCTTTAAGACAAAGATCCCCTATGGACATTACGAGAGTTTCTTGTTTTTACCTTTTGGTCGACAAAACGCTGAGGGGTATTCATGAGTTTGATGAGCGGGGTGTTCGGCGAGTACTTGCACAAGTTCGTCCAACTATTCATCGACGATATTCTGATATACTCCCGGACGACAGAGGAGCAAGATGAGCATTTGCGCTTGGTACTACAATGTTTGCGAGCACAAATTATATGGGAAGTTGTCAAATGCTCTTTTATCAATCACGAATTCACTACTTAGGGCACGTCAACTCCAGTGAAGGTATCGTCGTGGATCAAGGTTGAGCCATGGAATGGCTGTGGCCCGAACCAGTATCCCTTAGTCTGCGCGGTTTATGGGTTTGGCGGGATACTAAAGCCGGTTTGTCGAAGGATTTTTCAAGATAGCGGTCGATCCACTGGCGAATTGCGGAAGAAAAACAAAGCTGTTTGGACCCGAGAATGGCGGAAGCGTTTAGGAGAACTTAAAGAGTTTATTCGATAGCGGTAGCCCGATACTAAAGGTCCCACGACATGAACCTCGGACTTGGTATGCGGAGTATCCCAGTTTTAGGTGGAGTCTTGATTAAGGCGGTCGAGTGAATACTTACATTTTAGGGAAATTAAGAAGGCATGAGAAACTACATGATTTGGAGTTGTTAACATTGTATCGCCTTGAAGGTTTTGGAGACACCTTGTTAGGCGAAATTTGAATTAAGGGTGATCATTGTGGATTACAACAACACATTTTACGCCAGCGTGACTGGTATGCGGTAGCAGCGTTGAAGTGAATTATACCGCCTTTCAATGATCACGACTTCGAGATTACTTACATAAAGGGAGCGATGAACCGAGTGGCGGATGCCTAGAGTCGGAGGCCACTCATCTTTTCATTATTGCCTCTTCAGACGAATCGTGAAGATTCTCACTATGACGTGTGATGGTACAAAATCGAGAGGATTTTGTGGACAAAAGAACACTATATGATAGGTACCCGATTTGAGGATTTACCTTTGTGGCTGATGGTTTATTGAGATTTGGGATTTATTGCGTAAACTGAGTTGAGGATGTTGATCACGAAGACGCAGAAGCGGTTTACATGGCTCATTCGGGAGTTACGAAGATGAGGAAGACCTTAAGCCCCTTGTTCTTTGGAAAGGAATGAAGTCCGACGCCTTAATTCTTTGTGGCTAGATGTCGAGTGTCAGCAGGTAAAGTCTGAACATAGACACCGGCGAGTTCAACCACATGCCATTACGGAGTCGAAATGGGAAGTCATTTTCGATGGATTTTATTGTTAGTTACCAGCAGCTGGCAAGGAGACATGACTTCGATTTTTGTAGTAGTAGACACTTTCGACAAGAGTGCTTTCACTTTGTCCGGTGCGTGCGGCGTGCTCGGGGAGCGACATATCGAGTTTTCATCGATTCGAAGTTGGCGCGTACTTTAAGAAGATTATTCTCGATGAGGATGCGATTGTTTTCTTGGGCGATTTTTGGGCCGAGTTTCCAAGAGGCCTTGGGAACTCAACTAAACTTTAGTCTGTTACACTTACTTGACGGCGGACGAATGAGCGAGCGAACCAAGGCTATATTGCATATGCGTGATGGACCAACAAAGCGTTGGGAGGAATTATTGACTCTAGTAGAGTTCGCTTAAAAAAACAGTTACCAGAGCACCATTAGATAAAACCTTTTGAGACCGCTATAAATTAGCCGGGCGCCCTTGAGTTAAAATCGGCTTGAGTAGGGTCTGGTGGACCTGAGGCGATCAAAGGAAATGGAGAAGCGGTCACAAACCATACGACCAAAGGATAAAAAGCTGGGATTGGCGAAGGGGATTATACCCGATCTTTGAGTCGGCCGTAGTTTAAAGATTGATCAAGTACTATATTCGCGGAGTAAAAAACCATTATAAAGAGTTCGATCAAGTTTGGAAGCGTGATAAACTCTCTCCCTAGGTTAGTGGGACCCTTGAAGTTGTGGAAATTTTATGTGGCCCTATCGACAACCTTACTGATTCTTTGAAGCGTATGCGATGTTTTCATGTATCGGTTAAGGACGGTTATGTTAGTCTACGTTGGCAGAGTTCCTTGGGTATCCAGTTGAGGCTGGCTCGACGTCCATATTTTAGATCATCAGCGTTAAAACAATTCACGGCGTCCGAGCGGTAGACCAGAGTCAAAGGTCCGATTAGGAATGAGTTATGAGTCACTTTTCGGCGACTACAGGAGACGCATATGATATACACCGGCCGGTCCATTTTATTCGATGGAAGAATTATGACGAGTATTTATGATTCACCTTAATTTCCCCTCGGTCCGTTCCAGATCCATTCCTCGGTGTTCCATTCCATTCCCTCCATTCCATTCCATTCCATCCATTCTTCCTTCCATTCCATCCATCTCACTCGGTCCATTCCGCCATCCATCCACTCCTCCTCCATCCATTCCTTCCATTCCATTCCATTCCTTCCTTCCATCCATCCTTCCATTCCATCCTTTCCATTCCTCCATTCCTCCATCCTTCCATCCATCCATCCATCCATTCCTCCTTCCTTCCTCCTTCCATCCTTTCCTTCCATGTCCTCCATTCCTTCCATTCCGGGCCATCCATCCATCCCGCCATTCCTCCGGTCCTCCATCCTCTTTCCTTTCCTTCCTTCCATCCATCCTTCCTTCCTCCTTCCATTCCATCCATTCCATCCATTCCTTCCATCCATTCCATCCTCCATCCTTTCCTCTCTTTCCTTCCATTCCATCCATCCTCGATCCGTCTTTCCCATCCATTCCATCCTCGTCCATTCCATCGTGTCCATTCCATGTCCAGCCACTTTCGGTCGATCCAATCGGTGAGTGCGTTTTAGAGCGGCAGAAATTAACCCCAAGCAATCTCTGGACGTGTTTTAAATCTTAATGGGCATTCTGGCTTGTTGTTTCTGTTTAAAATTTGATTTTCATTTAACTGATTGTCTGAATTTGGGTTGTTGTAACGATACATTGGCGTTTGTTACTGAATGTGTGGGTTGTTGCTGTATGCGCCTTGTTGTTTTCAGTGACCACCATTAAAAGCAAGTTGATTTTGCCAACGCAAACTGAATTATGAAATCGTTGTAGTAATAATGTTTTTGGAACGGTTATAAAACTTCAATGACATTATAAGTTCAATTGAAGGAATCCTTAACTTCCGTAGTCATGAAACGTTCTGGTATTAGGCTCTTTTTGCCACACAATGACATGCAAATAACCTCCAGAGTTCGCACATGCTTCTTCTCATGTTTTTGGTAAAATTATTAGGTGTAATGTTGGTCTATCACCGGGTTGGGCGTTAGCAAATCCGTATCATTCTGGTGATTTCAATGTCTTCCCTTACCTCTCTAAGTAAATGGCAGTCTCGGTTTTTGTCATTCTAGAAGCTCGGTTGTCTGAGCATGAGTTAGAGTCCCTCATCTTCGTTTCTTCTGGCCGTTATTGGTGCCGGTATTCAACCTTATTATTGGCAATCGCGTCGTCTTCCTTTTGGTGAGATATTGCCTCCACAACCGGTCGCGAGTTTTATATGTTTATTATCTTTGGCTTCGGCGTTTTCATGATTAGGACAGGATTTCATACTATTGAAGGTAATTAGCGATAAGTTTATAATTTACCTACGGTCGTGGTCAACATATACAATATTATATTTTCTATTGCCTTATCGTGTAAAATCGTTGACAATTGTGTCTCCCATAACAGTGATCAATATCATCAATATTATTGCTGTTTCAATATTGTTGTTCCAACAACTGGATAATATCGTTTCAATCTCGTTGTTTCCATATTGTTCGGTACCGATATTTGATTATTATGGATCTATATTGTTGTTGATGTTGATGATTAGTAATGGATTCCTATATTGCGGTTCAGTATTTGATTAATGTTGTTTCCATATTGATGTTGCAAATTATTTGATTATTATTAGTTTATATATTGTTCGATTTCGGTATTATTGATTCAATGCAGGTTTCTATGTTGCGGTTTTGATTATTTGATTAATGTCGTTTCTATATTACTGTTTCAATGTTGATGTGCAACACTCGATTATCAATGATTAATATTTGATTAATATTTGATTAATAATAACGATACATTTCTAAAGTTGTATATTTATGATGAAATTTTAGAAAGAAGAATATTTTATCAATTATATGTTCTTCCATATAATGTTGTTGATAAAATATCCGATATCAATTAAAATTTTATATAATTCATTAGCTATCGTAAATGGTAATAATATTAATTAAATATTTTTTATATATTAAATCCTCATTAATTAAATAATTTTTTATATTAAGTAACTCATTTTATAAAACAGTGCTTATATTAATTCAATATTGTTGTTCAATATTTGATTAATATTTGGAACATCCTCTATTGACTTTTAGGCATCGTGGTTTTAATTTTGGTCATTTTAAAGGTTATCATTGTAATGATGATTGTTGACATTCCCAGAAGTTGCCCCTTTGTTATTGTCCTTAATGTTTTTCTTTATGTATAGTGCCATTTCTACTTACTATGTGTATGGTTATCTACAAAATTAATGCCACCCATCATGATGATGTTGTTTCTAAATATTGACTCCCTAAATTAAAGGTTATCAATGGTTGGCGGCCGATGTAATAACATTAATGGGCATTTCCCAATTTTACCTTTTCATTATTATCATTTTAAATTCTAACTTTTTATAGATTTCCATCTTGATTAGGATGAATATGGATATTCTCAATTGATGTTCCTATATATGGTGTTATTTATATATATATTAACCTTGTAATTAATGGTTATCTTGAATCGGGTCATTATTAATAGTGATAGTTTCCCTTTCCAATGGCCTTATACAAGTATTGACATGTTAAATTCTAGTATTTCTGGATGGCCATTTAAATAAAGATGTGTCACGGTGTTAGTTCAATATGATGATCCTTGTGAATATGATAATGATTTAACATTTATCATTGAAGTTTTTATTACGGTGACACTTAACGAGCTCCTCTTGTGGAGTAAAGTGTTTATCTTGAAGAATTATTACTGTTGATTGGATCTGTATATAAGAACTATTATTATTATTAAGATATGTAATTAGGATATAACGACCTATGAATGATGTTTAATAATACATGACCGTGATATTGTGTTTTTTGTTAACGACGCCATGGCCATACCATGACCCTAGATTCACACATTATAAAACTTCATTCGGGTTAGTAGAATTGAGGTTGTTGATTCGTGAATAATGTTGAAGTTTGCAGGTTTTTGTTTTGGTCCCTCATGTCCATAGCCTTAGGTAGAGTATTATTCTTCTTATTTATGTTTATGCTGATTGTTAACGTCCGTTGGTTGCTTGAATGCGTGGTGGCGGGTGGAGGATGTAGACACCTCCATGTTTCACAGAACAGTCGCCAGTCCTGAGACATTAAATGGTTAAAGGCGATGGGAACCTGGCTTGGCGGCGTTCGATTATGTCTTGGAGGTTCACAACCTTTAGGTGGGATTAGTGAGTCGGTGTGCATGATCGATTTTTACTTGTAAATTGTGATCTTCCTTTATACATGTGATTCATTATCGTCGTCCACGAGGTCATATTCTTATATTCAATCTGGATTTTAGCGTCATTATTCATGCGATAGAGATGGCGGCGAGTCGAATCACGTTGTAGTTTGATACCGCTTGTACATACGCACTCACACTGCTTCTAAAAATTGCCTTTGTCCATAGAGCGGTTGTCGTATACTTGGCCTTGATTCGTTACGGTAATATAGAGAATACATGTCAAATATATATGTACCCCTGTGAATGTCATTATTACAAAACAAACCACATGCTATTAGTCACCATCATTGTGAAAAATATTGTTTCCTTCAAGCCCATGATGACAAAAATATTTACAGAATACCAGATTCAATATATCAAGGAAAGAATGTAGATGAAGAAGCTTTGAGGCTCCCAAAATCCTAACTTCACTCAAAACAAATTTTATTGCTAATGGATTTAATGATGACAAAAATATTTACAGAATACTAGATTCAATATATCAAGGAAAGAATGCATATGAAGAAGCTGTGAGACTCCCAAAATCCTAACTTCACTCAAAACAAATTTTATTGCTAATGGATTTACTAACCCCACTATATATAGAATCCATGAGTCTGTATAAGACTTTTTTAGTATAAAATCATAAAAACATGTCATGACATGCAATAGAGGAAGATGGTGTATTCATTGTTATCGTTATCTACAAAAAGAAACATATTCACTCATCTCCTCCTCACCATTGAGATTCATGAAAAAAATTATCACCATTGTGTTCTTCCCTCTCACAATTGTGTTTCTACGCATGTCATCTTGGTGTTCCCTCTCATAGTCATATTTATATGCATGTATGTGAATCCTCAATCTATCGAATTAATCTGAATGGGGTACTAGCACAGTGAGAGTTTTATGAAATCCCTAGCTAATAAAAAAACCAAAATTTTCATAAAAACTAACACTTTGACACACATGTTGCATGCAATCACTGCACAAGGTGGGAAAGGTGTCCACTGATCATTATAATAGTATTTAACAACCAAATATTTTGAAATGTTAGAAAGTTGATAAGATTATAACTCAAATTTTACGTTTTTTGCAAGTGACGTTATGCAAATCAAATGGTTATAATTCAAATTTTACTTCTAGCTCTAAGATTTGTTATGCATATAAGATTATAACTCAATTTTTACTTTCATCTCTACACTTTCTTCGATTTTCAAAGTGACATTATTAGATTCTATGCACTAGCTATTATGTTTTTATCTACATTACTTTTATCTATTGACGTGTAATTTTAGTCGAACATGTATTTTGAGCCAAATCTATTTTCAATGTCACATGTCCCATGCATTGTGAGAAGAATATATTAACGTTTTTTTTTATTCAAATAAAATTTATTATCACATATCACATGTATTGTAAGCAAAATGTATTGACTTTCATAAAATTTTAATTAATTTAAGATTTATTTATATTTCTTATAACAGTTTGATAAAAGAGATAAAAACATGGTAACATTAGGAGAGATCCATATGTTGTTTTCATATTGATAACATTAAATAAATTTATATACATGTGGGGAAAGGACACAAAAATATGTCTGCAAGATTACTCGTTACTAAATAATTGAATGTTCCACTCAAATTCTATCTAGATTTTAGATTTTAGAGACTCATGGTTATTTTCTTCATCTCTACAATGGTCGTTTTTTGTTTGGTATTTGGCATACCTTTGTAAAAATCTTTGGATCTCATCATAATCCACCCATAGATGATGGAGCACACAATAGACATGATGGTAATTATGATAAACATCTCATGAAAACAACTCACTCCTATGCACATGAGTTCATTCTCATGTGGTGCAGATGTAGGCAAGGAGACTCTAATACAATCCAATGCTAGGTTCTATTGTTTTTTAGCTTCCAAGTCATAAATATATCCTACAAATCTTCAACTGAAAATGTATGTTCCAAGGGGTTTAGCAAAACCTACTAAGTTATATAATGTGGAGTAATGTTTCAACCCAAATAGCTCGAAGATTATGGAAAAAATCATTGGCATTTGGGCTTCAATGCATAAACCTATTACAATGGATGCCACATAGAGAGAACTTGGAATTGGAAATGCTATGAAGAGGTGGCCTACACATGAAATCACTAAAATAGTTGTTAGAATGAGAGGTTTGGGGAAATTGTAATATTTTAACAAAAACTCGGATAAGAATCCAACAACCACTCTAGCCAAGAAGTTTCAGATACTTATGAGAGATACAAATGCGTTCACATCCACTATCAAGAATACAAGGGCATCCCCAATCTCACCCATGTTGTCTATCACCCTGAGAGTTTCCCCAATGCCACAAATTACCCCCATGCATATAATCCACATCTCTAAGCTCAACAATGCTTGAAGAATTGTGTATCCCTAATATACTTTGAATATATTCCTCTTAATCCAAAATTTTAAATTCCTCTAAAATAGAACCGGTAGTCCTGATACACCTTGAATATAATCCTCTTAGTCTTAATCCAAAAAAATTTAATACCTATATTATAGAACCACCATCCATATTTATTTCCTTCACATCCATGGGTTGATCTACATTAGTTTGCACCATCCCAAGATCTCGTTTCTCTGCCAAGAATTTTTTCAATTATCCCTTTGCAACCACTCTAAGAGGCGACAAGAGAAAGATTGCAATTACAACAGCCATGATCTTAAACCTAATGGGGGGGAAAAGATCGGATGGTTTTCTACAGTGAAAGAAACCACAATCGGGGCCAAGGCTATGTAAAGATATGTATAAAAATGTCTCTCTTCATTTTTCTCTGTGACTAATTTTATCAAGTGTGCCATGAACACAGATCCGAAGCTTATCAGACATGGAAACCATCTAATGAGAAAATTAAGCAGCGAGGATTGTTACCATAAGATGCATGGTAGATCTAAGTAAAAACAAGTCCACTCAATCCTACAAATCCCCTGAGAATCTCGAACACCATCCCTATTTTGTGAGGAAAGTCTTTCATAGTAGTTATCATAGCTACGATGTATGTGAATCCTTAGTCTATCGAATTAACCTAAAAGTGGTACCAACGCCATGAGAGTTTTATGAAATCCCTATCTAATCCCAAAACATTTTTTTCATAAACACGAATACTTTGACACACATGCTACATGCAATCACTACACAAACATGGTAGGGTGTCCAATGACCAAATGTTCCAAAATGTTAGAAAATAGATAAGATTATAACTCAAATATTATTTTTTTTTCTAAATGATGTTATGTAAATAAGATTATAACTCAAATTTTGCTTCTAGCTCTACACGTTCTTTGATTTTGTAAGTGACATTATGGAGATTCTATGTGCTATCAATTATGTCTCTATGTACATTACTTTTATCTATTAACATGTATTTTGAGTTTAACATTTATTTTCTTTTATCTATTAACATGTATTTTGAGTTTAACATTTATTTTGAACTAAATGTATTCTGAATGTAACATAGGTTAAACTAAGATTTATTGATATTTCTTGTAGCATTGTTGAAAAAGAGACAAAAACATAGTAAAAATACAAGAGAACCATATATATTGTTTTCATATTTGATAACATTAAAAACATTTATATACATGTGGGGAAGGAGACACAAATATGTGGTAGGATCACTCATTAATAAATGATCGGTGTTCCACTCAAATTCTATTTAGATATTAGATTTTAGAGACTCCACATTGGTCGTTCTCTTCATCTCTACAATGGTCGTCTTTGGTTTGGTATTTTGCATAAATATCTCCTTTGTAGAAATCCTTGGTTCTCATCACAAGCCACCCACAAATGATAGAACCTACAATAGACACTATGGCCATTATGATAAACGTCTCACGGAAACAACTCACTCCTATGCACGTGAGTTCATTCCGATGTGGCGCAGGCACAGGTGAAGACGCTCTAATCAAATCTAGGGCCAAGTTCTGTTTCTTTTTAGCTTCAAAGTCATATAGATTTCCTGCAACTCTTACAGATAAAATGTAAGTCCCAAGTGGACTAGCAGAACCTACTAAGTTATATAAAGTGGAATAATGTTTCAANGCTCTAATCAAATCTAGGGCCAAGTTCTGTTTCTTTTTAGCTTCAAAGTCATATAGATTTCCTGCAACTCTTACAGATAAAATGTAAGTCCCAAGTGGACTAGCAGAACCTACTAAGTTATATAAAGTGGAATAATGTTTCAACCCAAAGAGCTCGGAAATTATGGCAAAAATGACTGGCCATTGAGCTCCGAAACAAAAACCTATTACAATGGAAGCCACATATAGAGAACCTGGAATTGCAAATGCTATGAAGAGGTGGCCTACACATGAAATAGCTAGAACAGTTGTTAGAATTAGAGGCCTAGGAAAATTGTATTTTTTTAACAAAAACTCGGATAAAAAACCCGCAACCACTCTACCCAAGAAATTCCAAATACTAATAAGAGAAACGAATGTGCTTACATCCACGGGTGAGAATCCAAGGGCAGCACCAATCTGACCCATGTTGTCTATGGCAGTGAGAGCTGCCCCAATGCCACATATTGCCCCCAGGAAAAGAATCCACATGTCTAGACTCAACAATGCTTGAAGAATTGTGTAATTTTCACCTCTCACGGGAGCCTTGATATACACTGAATATATTCCTCTTAATCCCAACCTTTTAAATTCCTCTGGAGCCCTGATACACTTTGAATATAATCCTCTCAGTTTTAATCCAAATTTTTTTAATACCTTCATTATAGAACCACCATCTGGATTTGTTTCCTTCAAATCCTTGGGTTGATCCAGATTTGCCTCCTTTACATCCTTCGGCTGATCTACATGAGTTTGCACCGACCCAAGCTCCCGCTTCTGTGCCTGGAATTTGTTAAATTCTTCCATTGCAACCACTCCCGCAGGAGACAAGAGAAAAATTGCAATTACAGCAACCACGATTTTATACCCAATGGGAGGAAACCTGGAATGATTTTGTACAATGATAACAATCAAAAGAAAGAAGGCCAAGGCCAAGGCTATGTAAAGATATGTATAAAAACGGCTCACTTCTTTTTTCTCTGCTGCTGATTTTATCAGGCGTACCATGAGCATGGATCCGAAGCTTATCACACATGGCAACCATCCAATGAGCAAAATCAAGGAGCTCGGATGGTTCCCATAAGCGGCATGGTAGATCTGAGTAAAAACAGCTCCGCTCAATCCTGCAAATCCCTTGAGAAGCCCCAGCACCATCCCTCTGCTATGAGGGAAATTTTTCACACTTGTTATCACAGCTGCAGTGTTGGTGAAAGTCTGGGAATTGGATCCTACTGTTATGTACACAAACATAAGCCATTTTTTGTGGGTGGCAATGCGGCCTGTGACAGTGAGCCACACCATCATGAATCCAGTAATATTCATTACTCCACCCATTGCAAGCACCACCCATGGGGGAGCAACTTCGTACAACAAACCAGATATAATTCCTACGTTGGCTCCCAGATCCTTAAAGAATCCCAACGTATCCAGCGTCTGCTGATCATAATTCAAAGCCGTTTTGATTGCAGGAGAATAAATGCCGAATATATACGTACCTCCAGTGAACGACATTATTACAAAACAAACGAACAGAACAAACCATCTGCTATTAGCCACCTGCTTTGCAAAAACTACTGCTTCCTTGAACTCCATGATGACAGAAATATTTACAGAATATGGGATTCAACACAGCAGCCCAACTAATGCATATGAAGAAGCTGTGAAACTCCCAATATCCTAACTTCACTCATATCAGATTTTGTTGCTGATGGCTTTACTGAACCCCTTGTATATAGAATCCATGAGACATTGTCAGCAGGAAATGATAAAAACGTGTCATGACATGGCATGGAGGAAGATGCAATATTCAGTCTTGGCCAGATCTACCTTATCTCCTCCTCACCACTGAGATTCATGACAAACATATCACCATCGTGCTGTACCCTCTCGGAATCTTGCTGTTCCCTGTCACAGTCGTATTTCTACGAATGTATGTGAACCCTCAGTCTATCTAATAAATCTGACTGTGGTACCAGCGCCATGAGAGTCTTTTGAAATTCCTGGCTAATCCCAAAACAAAATTTTCATTAAACCTTGACACTTTGACACACATGCTGCATACAATCACTGCACAAATATGACAAGGTTTCTTCTGGCCGTTATACTTATAATTGTGTTTAACAACCAAATGTTCCGAAATGATAGAAAGCAGATCAGATTATAACTCAACTTTTACTCTTCTTCACAGATTGAGATAAGATTATAACTCAACTTTTACTCTTCTTCACAGATTGTGTATTTAAACCGGGAATCTTTCTAGGCCTGAGTTGCTGTCATTCAAGGGACTGGCTGTTGTGTATATACGTTGACTTGCTGTTGTGTATATACGTCAGAGTGGAGTCTGACATGAGTTAAATTCCTGCACGCCAAACGATAAACATGGCGGACCCGAATGATGCTCTCTGCTAAAGTGGTTGAACAACACAAAATATGTGATGACCTGCAAATATAGAGACTGGTCCTCCTCAACCTCTAAGCCTGATTGGTTATCATTGTGTTCCACAGTCTTGACAGGTCATTTTCTTGGGTACAGAAAAGAAAATGCAAATTCAAATTCAAATTCTTTAGATGCCAGCAGAGCCTTAGTAGTTTGGATGGAATTTGCTGACGTTCAACCTGATATTTATCCAGGGAATTTGAATCATTCGCCCTGCTTTATTTTAGGATGACTATCTGCCACGTATTGAATGGATTACCAGAATATTATTTAGGATCAACAGAAGATCCTTCACGACTACTTTCAAATCTTTAAGCTTGAGTTTGGGGTTCTGTGACTGTTATGTTATTCAGGAAACAATGGTGCAGCTGCAGATACTCATATTTTTGGATTTTTTTAAGAATATTTTTGGATCAGATCGAGCGCCGATCAAACTGGACTTTTTTTTTTAATTGCTGCCATGAATGCAAAGGATTAGGTCGACATGCATGATACTAATACGTATACAAATTGTATCCTGAGTAATTAAAAAATTGCTGGCAGTGTATAATGGGCCATGGGCCATCAAAGTACTCTAAATTATCTGACACTTTAATTTACTGGGTCAAAAAGTAAGTCGGGATTCGGATCTGATTGGATGCAGAGAATCAAAAAAACGTAATTTGCAATGAAGCGCGATTGACTTTCAATTTGAAATTAATGGCGCTAAAATTCCGGAAGAAGTCCCCACAACTTCCAGGAATCTACAGTCATTCATTTAATATTTCAGTAGACCAATGATCAAACACAACTTAACACTGTCTTCGTCTTAAAGATTATTAATTTGATTGGGTTATTGATTCAAATCGGAGTGGATTAACTCCTAGTAATCTTTTCTCTTGAGTTACTTTTCTGGTAGGTTTTTTGATTGTTTGTTTATAAATTTTTGGTTAATTCTGAACTTTGATCGATTTTCTGAGCATCTCTTGGGGTAAGGTTCTGAAATGCATGGAACATTGATCCATGCGAAACTCAACATAACCCTGGAAATTTGGCAAGATTTAGGCCCATTTTTTTACCTGAAAAACAGACGCCAGAGAAGATTGCTCCCAAGTTAACTTACTCCATTCAAATCTGTAATTATTAAAAAATTAATTTAATAATATTTATAAAAAGTTAAATAAGAATTGACTATAAATTATAGATTATTATGCATTATTTTACAAATTTAATATTAACCTTAAAATTATATTATTATTATAAAAAAATTAAATATAACACAGAGTAAGTTGATATTATTTCAGGTAACATGGTATTTGATTCTTACCTTGATATCCACATAATAAAACATGATTTTCAACCATAAAAAAAAAATTATAGTTAATGTTGTTGTTATTATTATTATTATAAAAGAAATACAATACAGAGTAAGTTGATGTTATTTCAGATAACATGGTATTCCGATATCCACTTAATAATGGTTTTCAATCATATTTTGTTTATTTTGTTCAACAAAAATTATGTTATATATATTATTTAAAAAAAAAATTAATATAAAATAAATAAATAATTCAAAAACATACCAAATATATAACACCAAAAACACTATGAAAGATCTAATAATCTAAACATATCAGCCCTTGAACTTTCCAAAGTGAATGCATTATTTATTTCATAACCTATCCCTATCACTCGTGACGCCTACCCATGTGCCTAACCATTGATGGTAATGCTTATTCAAATTACATGTGGATGGTGTGGGATTCTGCACCCAAACAATAGTAGCCATGGAGTGATATATCATGATACCAACACCGCCCAAATGTATTGAAAATGAAAAGCATGTTTTTGACAAAGGCACGTTGCATTCAATTATGAATGCATTGACATTGTGTGAGAGGGAGTTGTTTAGAGGTCCACATATCCTAATGGTTCAGTGTTTGTGCTCAAAAAGGATTGGTATGGTGCATTATACCAATCATATCAAAGTGGGTAGGTGGTCATTTGCAAAGCTAACATGATTCTTAGATTTAAATTTTAGGGGAATTAAATAAGATTCTCATTAATAATCATAAGAAAGACCTCAATCAATCCTATCCTATCCAACAAATAAGGTCCAGGTCTACACTTCAAGTCTAGATTGCAATCATAAGAAAACCCAACAAATAAGGTCCATGTCTACACTTTAAGTCTAGATTGCAATCATAAGAAAGCCCTGAATCAATCCCATCAAACAAGCAATGCTCATATTTACTTATTTACTTTTTTGTGAGGGAAAAAGCTCTCTCTAGAAGCATCATTTCAAGTTGGTTTTCTAGTCTATTTACAAGCTGAGAATCATTTGGCATTATACAAGCTTGTTAGTCTATTTACTCCTTAATAATGATGGCCAAAACACCACCAATACTTGAATAACCCATGTATTGCCAAGAAGGGAGCTTTAGCCTGCTCGGTTCAACTATATTGACATAAAATTCCCAGTAATGATCAATGATAAGTTGTAATGATTGATAATCAATGATAAGTTGTAATGAGTGGTCAAAAAATATTTATTTTCTTTTTATCATGTTGATAATTTTTTGATTATCATGGGAAAAAAGTAGACTTAGTTTATTTCTTACTCCTTAGTGTTGGGATAGTTCTTATTTATCAGGGGAAAGACTTAGTTTATTTCTTACTCAGTGTTTGGATAATTCTTATTAGAACCTTTTTAAATGATAGCGATAACCTATTTCATAATAGAATATATAAGCAACATGAAAAAAAAAATAGTAGATTTTAACTTTCACTATACTATATAGTCAATAAACCAAAAACAATAATACTTAGATTTATTTCTCTTTATTATAATATTTTAATTAATTTTTAGTATTAATAATTTAATAAAATAAATTGAATTAATAATAATTTTTCATAAAATTAAATTTTCTTCTTATATTAATTTGTTATATTTAATATGTTTGTATAAATAAGTTAAATATAATGATATATAAAACTCTTATTTAGAGGAAGTGGGTATGTACACCTCCAGTCTTATACATCAATTTGGTTTGGTGTGTGTGTAAGGTCACGGTCAAACCAAAGTCTATTGAGTTATACATACTTTAGTCTCTTTGGATTTGAACTTGCGATCTTTTAGGAGGAAACATATGTTCTTAACCACACACGCATATATATAAAAGAGATTGACTTACTTCCTATTAAAATAGAGGGAACATTAGATAAGAACAATTTCTTGACATATACTGTATTACTGACATTAACGTATATATTCATTGGTTTAAAGATAAACATGTAAAATATAATGTCAACATGTTTTTGAAATCAAAGTTAAAAAAAAAAAACCAACAACATTTAGAACGAAGTTTATTTGTAATAAATATGTTAATTTCAATTCATATTTAATAACTTAATTCACAAATAGGTATGGTAAGTGTAAGGTTTTATGATTTTTTTGGACATAAGTATTGGATTTTGCAAGGAGTTGAGAATAATCATTAAAAATGAAGCAAAACCACTATCATATCATAGATAAAGGTATTGGAAATGTAAAAATGATTAGAAACTCAATGTAATTATTAAAATCCTCATTTTCAAAAAAATATTGCTAATTTAAAGCTTGCTAAAATATGTCAAAAAGCTTAATCTATTGATTTCAAATTTGATTAAGGATCATATTTTAATTAAGTATCATATTTTTAAGTATTGAGAATGTTAAACATTGAAGCAAACCACAAAGCAAATCGCAGGGCCCAAATGCATGAGGGTTGGTTATGGGTAAAGGCAGGGAGAGATAAATGAACACCACATGCACCCTCCCATTATGCATTAAGGTTTAAATTGGGGAGTTGCTCCCCATTACATTGATAAATTTATGGTGGTGATGTGGAGGAGGGGATTTATATGCCCCCAACACCATCCTTTCCATGTTCATGTTTAATTGCACCTCACTTTGAATAAATGTACTTTGACATCCATGGCTCCTACATGGAGGATTAAGCACTCGTCCATCCCTTATTTAATGTTGGTTCTATCCAACATTGAAGATAATCTAGGTGAGTGGGATTAAAACTCTAAGGGGTTGACTTAGGGCAACATTATTTGCAATCCTCTCAACTGGACATTGTGAGTGATTCAAATTTCCCCTAGTTTACTAGTGTTGACTACTCTACTTTTCTTAGAGTGGGAAGCAACATGGAGCAATTCCAACATTGCAATAATTATTATGTTAGAACTTGGTGGGATCAAAGAATTATGGAAGGGATTTACTAGTGTGAAAGAGATGTTGATGATACTCGGGGAAATATGACCTATTCAATGATAAAAGGACAAGGTGGAAAGATAAGTTTGAGGCAAAGCATATGGGAACAATTGGGTCAAGAATCGATTCACATTAGAAATGAGGAATCATCTACTTAGTGTGTGGCACTAGGATGAAGAATCTCATGCCTCCATGATTATATTCAAAAGGAGACAATTGGAAATAACCTCCATTGTGGCCTTTCTATGATTGGGTACATAGAAACCCACTCAAACCTCCCTCCAAAGGCCATGTTATAAACACCTCAGTGAACATAAATACACCTCATAATCATCAAATAAGTTGTTCACACACATGTTTAAAACTCCCCTACATGCTATGACTCTCACACATGCACATAATCATAGGTAGTCAAGACATGCAAGACAAATCATAGGATAAGAGTTATGTTTTGTAACACTTCCTTATTTTCCACACCAAATTTCTAACACTTCCTTATATTTCACGCCAAAATTATTGGGATCTAAATTATGTATATATATATATATATATATATATTTGCAAAATTACAAACAAAACAAGGAGAGAAGGTGTGGGGGAATTGTATTAGATTTAAGAGGAAAATAAGAACTAAGGTTTGCCTGGGGGATCATAGTTGCAACTAAAAATGAGGCTGAAGTTTTTGATTTATATTAAGGATTGTGTTTGCTAATGAATATAGGGATTGAAATTTGCAAATGTTATAATGGTGGGTGACTCCTTAGTTATAATAATATATATGCATTATCACATGACCTACAAGCTACCTACCTGGGCTGACTCATACTTAGAACTCAAACTCTATTGGGCAGTTTTGAAAGTATTGGTTTCTTTCAAGTGTTGAGGACTCATAATCTATTGGCATATGCAAAATTAAACGTAGTTTTTGCACTAGACCCTAGAATGATTAGAATAAATTGGGGGTGGAATTGGACTCATCCCCCCTTCCTTGAGTATCAATCTCTTTCTAAAGTTTTCATGCATTCAAATAAGAGTGACAACTGGCACAACATTGGGATGAAGAAGTGAAGGGATTTATGGATCCTATGGGAAAGCATACAACCACATTTAATCTTTCCTGAGTTAAGATTTGTAAATCCTAGGATGATATGGGAAAACAACTTCAATATGATTTTATTATGCTCATTTCTTGTCTCCTACACACAACTTGCAAGGTATTCATGGGTCGAGGGTAGATGTATCAGTAGGTTTCCTTTTCATTGAGGTAGTTGCCTCAAACTAGATTTCTCCTATGAATCCATGGAAATTAGTGGAGTTGAGCTTAGGAGGACAGGGCATCTCAAATTAGGTTTAGAAGGATAATGGTCATGGGGAATTTCTAGCCAAGCGTTGGTTTGAACATAGTAGATTCATGGCTCACTGCCTTTGTCACAAGGATAGGTGTGTGTTGTGTGAAATCACAGAGTTGAAAAGGGGTGTGACGTATTGTGAGCATCACGTAAATAAAGTGTACAATTTGTTATCTCTGACAAAAAAAGGGAAATATGGAAGGGGAAGTCAAAGTGGAAGTTGAAAAACAATTTTAGCTCTAGATCACACTCAATGCATCCACTTAGTGGAATGAAACAAACACAAGGAAAATGAATTTATACAGTTCATGGTAAACCCTAGTAGAATGCATGCAGTTTTAGAATAAAAACATAATTCTTTGATGGACATTGTGCCAAGAATATCTAGTGGGTTTCGCATGCCTGAGGGGACACTCCAATCCATGGCCCCTCCTCCAAATTAATCCATTGTCCCCTTTCAATCCATTGTCTCCAACGAAAAAGAGGAAGAAATGTTGTAACAAGGACAAAGGTTAATCAACATTAGGGAGATGGAGCTAGCTGATAAAAAATCCAACATCCAAGTTGATGTCAAACAAGAAGCCCTCAGTGGGCATGATTTCATGTAAAGATTGTTTTTGTAAATGTTTTGCAAAGTAGTTTTATTATTATCTTAGTTTTTTAAGTGGTATACCAACCGATTCCATAGCTATGATTCTAGGACATCAAGGTTAGAACAACTGCTAGACAATAATTTTTAATTTATGGGGCATTTTGAAGCTCTGATGAAAGACTTGTTTAAACCCTCTTGTATTCACTTACTGTCAGGTTTGTCCAGAACTAATTTTAATTGTTTCTATTTTAAAAAATTACAAACAAAACAAAGTAGGAATAGTTATGGTACATTACCTTAACCTTTCCTCTTTGAAAGGGTATTTTTCTTTTCTTGATTTCTTAAATGGGAAAATGAAAACTATTGCATATAAATGGTCTTAAAAATATATTTTTTTAATACACACACACACACACACATGTATATGTATGTATGTATGTATGTATGTTACAAAGATATCCTATTGGGTTATCTCGAGTGGGTGATTGCATTGAGCTTCATGCAGGAGGTCTTGGGGTTAATCCCCTAGGTTGGTTTCCTTTGTTGTGTGCCTCACTCCATGTCCCTACAAATTTAGGAACCACAATCAACATCAACATGTTTACACTTGGTACCATGTGCAAAACGAAAGGAATTTCTTGAGGGGTTTTTCCATGAGGTCTTCCTTAGAAAAATTACACACACACACACATTCCAAGGAAAACCTCATGGGGAAACTTAACAGACACTTCCCCACATTTTTGGATGGAATCCTTAGTAAACCTACCAAAGTATACAAGAACGCATGACCCAAGGGGATTCAAATCAGACACTCATTCGAATGGAACTAGCCAAATTCCAAACAATATTGGTGACAACAAATTGTGCTAACTACTTGGACTTGTGTGTGTGTGTGTGTGTGTGTGTGTGTGTGTGTGTGTGTGTGTTCCAAATAAAACCTTATGGGGAAACCCAATGGATGCTTCCCCACATTTGTATATGGCATCCCTAGTAAACCCATCAATGTAGACTAGTATTCCTTACTTATGGTAGTTCAATCAGCACCCACTGACACAAAAATTACCCTAATGCCAAAAAACATTGGGGACAACCAATTAAGCTAACCCCTTAGGCTAGAATAATATTTGAACACTCATCCACCCTCAATCCCTTAAGAAAGAGTGATATTGCTAGTATATTTCCATCCTAATAGGCCCATGAGGGGGAAACATGTTGAAATTAGCAATATTTGAATCTGGGTGGGGATGATAACAGGTTTTTCTATTAACCACTTGAACTAGACCTAATTGACACACAAATGTTGCTGGAATATCCACCAATACTGAGAGGGGGGTGAATCAATATTGAGCACTTTTTACCACTTTTAATCAAAACATGTAATCATCAAGTTTATCAATCAAATATCACTTATGATTGCATTCAATATATCATAAACATATAACCATAAAAAATGCATCACATCATATACATATACACAATACACCATAGTTTTCGTGGAAACCCAAATGGGAGAAAACCATAGAATGCTTTGTTATATATCAAAATATTACATTCATAGGAAGGACCAACTTACAAATTATCCAGCACCAACTGGAAGGAGGCTCCAACCTAAAGGAAGCTACAACTCCCTGAATTCTCCAACTGCAACTGGAAGGAGGCGCCAACCCCTTGATTTACAGGCTCCAACCTGAAGGAAGCTCCAACTCTCTGTATTCTCTTACTCCAACTGGAAGGAGGCTATGAACCCTATATTTATAGGCTCCACCTGAAGGAAGACCCAACACCCTATTTTCTTTGGCTCCAACCAAAAGGAGGCTACAACCCCCTTTCATTTCCCCTTCCTTCTTCCCTGTAATATAATTGAGAATCAACCTGTCACTGACACTATCACTGATAATCAACTTATCACTATCATAATCCAACCTATCATTGTCCCTATCACTGATATTGATACCTCATCATCAATAACATCATCAATAAGACTAGATCCACTCTCATAAATCATACACCAAACCATCACCAAGATGTGCATCAAATAATATGCTAAGAAATGTGTGTCATATCCATAAACCATGTACCAAGATATGCCTTAAACATGTTCCATAACATCCATCAACCATGTACTAAAGAATGTATCATAGCATCCATCAACCATGTACTAAGATGTGTACCATAACATCCATGAACCATGTACCAATATGTGTCTCAAACATCTAAACATATACCAAAGTACATCTCAAACTATGTGCCCAATATCCAAGATGCTCCTCAAGCCATATGTCAAAAGCATGCCTTAAGCATGTGCCAACCCATCCAACATATGTCTTAATCATATACCATAACCATCAAAATATAACACATAGAAAGAATACATTTAGTCATGTAACAAGCTGGTGTATGTGATCACAAACCTACAAACCTTCCTCAACTTCAGCAACAAGAGAATATCATCTTCATCAAACTTTATGTCAGTATCACGTGACTAGTTTTTGGATTAGCGACAAACCCTAACTTTCAAAAAGAATAAATTTGTACCTGTAATTAATAAAGGTAAGAAACTTGAACCCAATATTATTCAATATCTTCTCTGAAATTCCTCCAAGTTTCAGTCCCTGAATCATCCTTGTGGCCTATTTTAGAGAGCAAAATTTTAGAGCATGCCATGCACTGAATATTTGATATCTATTTTTTAAACTCACACAAAACATACCAAGCATTTCACTATTTCCAATGCAATTGGTCTCACAGAATTTGGATCCTCTATGAATAAGTTATGATTATTTTCCTCAGAACACTTGTTTGAGACTAGTTTCAGGACTAGTTAAAAACCCTATATTCCACAGAGTGTATCTCCAAAAATACAACCACCCAGAAACTAGAATTTCTACCATAGGTACCATGATATATTTTCTCAACAACCTCCATGTTTCGTTATCTGAATAATTCTAGAAAAAAGAATTATAGTGAAAATGGTAAGATGGCCTTTAAATAACATACCTCAAAACACATAATCACAAGACTTCATCCTCCCTTGGAATTTCGCCCTTCTTCACTTCATATTCCCTCTGAAATTCACCTCATATCTCCTTGGTTACCTTGGATAAAATAACTTGAGTTTATGTAACAAATGAACTCATAGGTGCCTTATTTATACTAGATCTAACACCCTCATTTTAAGGCCGACTTGACCCAAATAAAATTCAAAATAATTTTTAATGATTATTCCATTGGGGTCAACTTTACCAACAATATCCTTAATATTTATTTTAATATCCATTGCAATGGGGATGACTTGTAACTTATTGTTTGGAACAACTTTTCTTCTTTTAATTAATTTGGGGCCGACATGTCACTTCTTGTTACAATTGTTTAGGGCTTCTTAACCATACTTTGGGGCTTCCATCTTCAAGAGGGAATATCTCCTCAATCGTGAGAATCCACATGGATTACCACCTACCGTTGTAAATGGAATGATGAATAATATCAATCTATGAGAGATTTAAATGCATCAGTAGATTCCAACATCATATTTTTCCTCAAACAACTTTAGGCTTCATGACAACACCTATGGGGCTTCTCAACCACTTCACCATCTTTCCAGGGCTTCTTGTAGACTTCTTCAAAGTGTCTTCCCTTGAGGATCACGCTTAAAGCTACGCCATAAGGGGACCACTTTGGAGACTTCTCCAAATACACCCATCACTTCTAAGTTCTTCCAACCTTGCTTCAAGGCTTCTCTAAGGATTGACCAGGGTTGACATCAATGACAACCAACTATCCCCAATTTGGAGACTTCTCCAAATACACCCATCAATTCTAAATTCTTCCAACCTTGCTTCAAGGATTCTTCCAGGATTTACCAGGGTTGACATCAATGACAACCAACTATCCAACACATGTGTGTGTGTGTGTGTGTGAACTGGGTCCGACCTAGGTGGTTGAGAGGAGTGTTATCCTCCCCACCCAAGATCAATTCTCACAAGTGACATGTTGATCTCTTAATGAGTATATTGTTGTATTAACTTTGAGCCCTACAAAATCTTGTTTACCTTAGGTACCATCCTCGTAGTGATGGGAAGTGGCCGGTGGGTTTCCTCTAGATATGCATTTCATGAATGTGTGTGTGTGTGTGTGTGTGTGTGTGTGTGTGTGTGTGTGTAATTTTATGTCAAAATTGCATGAATGATGATATGACCATTGAGTTAAACTTCCCCTTTTATCCATGAATTACAAAATTTCACTCACACATTAGCCAATGGTAGTATCAACATAATAAATTACTTGATTACTCCGTCAGACTAGATGGAGGGTTTTGGAGGGAATTGAAACAAGGTACGAAGAAATAAGGGAAGGAAGTGGAAATGAGGAGGATCAACTCGATTACAATTATGATCCAACAAAACAATAATTTATGGATCTATATTCCCATATCTAGAAAATGTTTTGGAAGCTTGGCGGGGGGTGGCTCTATAGTGCTATATCAATGCATAATTTGTGTTGATGAGAAGAATATGGAATTAATCATTGAATCTAATATCAATGCTAAATATGGGAGTATCACTTTGGGTATTAATCAAAAGGGAACCCAAAGTAAGGTAATGAATGTGAGTATGGGGTTGGCTCAGGCCTTAATGAATGAAGTGACAAGCCAAGCCTATGGAGTGATTAAAGATTGGGATTAAGACATTTCTTTTCATCCCTAAATCTCAACGTAAGTGTCATGCTAATGGAAAGCACTAAAGACGAATATGGACTCCCCACCATTATTCAACATCATTTGAGTGATTGTGGATGGGATGGTCATAATGATACACAACCCAAAATGAAGAATTCAATAAAGGAACCCTCTATCTTAGGGTAGGAGGTTCCCTGCGCTTTTAATGAAACCCTTTGGAATGATATCCATCATCATGTCCCAAAAAATTTAAATATTATGGATGATGAAGGTACGGAGAATGATGGAACAATCCCAATATTCTACATGATGGGAATTGGAAGATATGATTTTGTTTCATGAATAGGGGAAGTAATGGAAAATTCCATCTCACTTTTCACATCAAATACAAACAATATCAACCTTAAAACATGTAATAACTTATCTATTACTTTGAATTTGGATTCAAGTGTTTTTTCACATAGTTGTCATGAATGAAATCAAGTTCTAGAGTTGGATGATGCTTCTATTTTCAATGAATGTGAGGGGGTCTTTCTAGGAAAAAAATCCCATACACAACAATGCCATTCAAAATATAGATGAAGTGTTTTAAAGCCCAAAAATAGTAATAATGGAGAAATCCTCTCTTAATAATAAAATAAGGAAATACAAGATGAAGAAAAGGGCCAATGTGATTAAATTGAGAAAAGAAAAATGCTAGTTAAATTAGAGGCATATGGTGTTTCATAAAGAAAGAGTATTTATGCATGGATTCCCTAATATGGAATTTTTTGTGATAAAAAATCAAAGAGAAGGACTTAAAACTATGGATGCAAAGAAATTGGAAGCATGTGATAGGGTATATCCCTCAAAATTTTATCTTTAGTTCAAAGGAAGATAAAAACAATATTGGAAGTGGAATTTGTTAAAACAAAAGGAACTATCCAACTCTTGAGTTTCTAGAATCAATCGATGTCATTTTGGTGACAATCAAAGTCGACTAGAAGGTCCACTAAGTAGTCAACTAATTGTTCAAACCAACTAGATGTGGTGTTGACTAGGTTGACTAGGTTGACTAGTGCTTATGTCAAGACTTAAAACCTAGATCTTGAGTGTGCCTAGGGTGATCAAATTGGACTAAACCTTCCTCATTTTAAGGGAGATAGTTACACTTTTGGGTATACATGTATATGATCCTATGGATTGGTCTATCACATATCTTCTTTCCATATAGGCTCACATATCTGAGGTAGATTGAATCAATTTTAAACTTGCATATTGAATTAAGGTTTGTAGAGTGATTATGAGTTCTAAGAAAGAGCCAATGGTTTTAAATGGCCACAACTATGGAATGAAAGTACAAGATATGGAAACTTTGTTAACACTAAACCTCTTTAGTAGCTCACAAATTCTATGGTTTTGGACCCTAAAGATGAACACAAGAAATTAATCATTAATGGGAAGAAGGACAAGTGTATAGGAATTGTGACAACCTACATCTCTAGGGAGATCCACTTTCATATGAGTAGGATTGACTATCCAAATCAATTACGGAAGAAGTTAAAGAATATGTTTTATAAGAACAACGAAACACAAGGCAACCTAATTGAGAAAGAGTTGATCTCTCTTAATCATGTCTCCCTTGAACAAATTGAAGACTGTTTGGCTCATGCATCAAGGAGCTTTAGTTGAAGTTGGGTCAATATAGAAAGTATTTTCTAAAGAAGGATGGACAACTTATAGAACTAAACTTGATGAATTTAAAGACATTCTATGATGTTTTATGTTCAAACTTTTATGCTAGTTGGGCTTGTAGAATAGATGATGCCAGAGACTATGCCTTTAGTTATTTATGTGGTTTTCTAATTAGGGCACAATAAAAATTTCTTAATGAGGGTAAACTTGAAAATTAGAAACATTACCAACTTCTAAAGGGAAAATTTGACAGAATTTTAGAGAAAGAGATCAGGAATACAATTGAGAGAAAGATGGTGGAGATTACCTGATAAGGACTATGTCAACCAAATCGAGAAGAAGAAGCATGATGATCAATCATCAACTAAAAAAGGTAAGAAGAAAAAGACATGCCTATACTATGGAAAGGTAGGAAAAATTAAGAAGATTTGTTGGATCATATCATGATATATGTGATGTAAGCGATGCATGAATGTAAAATCAATCATAAAAGGAATTGTAAGCGATGTCTCTACTTTTAAAAAGATAGTTTCTAATGAGGTAAATGGACTGGATTTGGGATCTAGAATCAATGTCATAGGTTTAACAACTTGATAATCTAGAGTTTCCAAACCTGATTCTATATGCTAAATTTGATCACTCCACAACCTAGTTATACCTCTTGGGTATATTTTGCATATATGTTAATTCTATATATCCTAAATTTAAGCTTCAAATAAAGTGTTTTATACCCTAATTCACCTTCTAATTATTGATTGACAAACATGCCAAGTTACCAAGGCTAATTTTGCCAAGAAAATATTAGACTCGACTTTATCCAATATTGGTATGTGAATAAAGCCAAAAAACTAATTTGACCTTTTGTGATATATTTTCCAATCCTTGCATGCAATTTCATTGTTCAAGGGAGTTATGGAGGTAGTTTGGACTCAATTTTGACAAGAAAAGTGATAGTGGGCCAGAAGACAGTGAATTAGAGAATATAACAATAGAAGAAGTGATTATACAGATGATGGAAAAGGATATAATACAATAGGTTTTAGTATGTATTTTAAACAACAGATTGCTTGAATGCATTCACAGGAAGATGATTAGCCTTCTTGGTAGCCATATGACCTCACAGGAAGATGATTAGCCTTCTTGGTAGCCATATGACCTCTGAAGTCAATGGATCATGGACAATGTTTGTAGCTTCAATGATTATTCATAAGCATGGGGTCTTTCCCATAGTTAATTTCAACCATGCATATAAGGTTTTTACCATGTTACTACAATAGTTTTATTGTGTAGCTTTGGAGGGTAATTCACATGACTCATCATTATTAGCCAGTAGCAATGATCCCTATCTGTGAGGATAGTAGAAATACATTTCAAACAATATTTTGGTGCACCATTAATTTCTTATCCTAAGGGTTGTCTCAAGGAAATGTAAATCTTGAAGGAGAAGTATGGGTGCAATGAGTAAATGTGTGTTGTGGTGAAGCAAACATGTGTAGATATAAAAGGTTAACAACGTTTTAAGTGATGATGCCTGCTAGTAAAAAGGGATGACATCAACCTCATTAACCTTGTCTATAATCTTCACCACTACTTGGACCTTTGTTCCTCTTCCAACACACCAAGGAAGCCAGTTCCCAATCAAAGAAAATGCAAGTAGGATGTGCTTCCAAATAACATAGATGTTGTGAAAATTCTTGAAAGAGATCTAATTCATTCGTCAACAGAGACCCATAAGTCAGATTCTAAAGGAGAATCATTTGGTTTGAGCAAGAAACACATATTCTAAAGGGAATCCATTACAAAGGGTGAACATAACAATACAAAGGCATAAACATCAAATAAAATAAACAAAAAAATCAGTTGTTTTAATCATAAACATCAAATAAATAAAACATTGGAATAATAGGACAATACTAATAACAAAATGAACCATAAATAAATCATTATACACATGTCCAAATCCATGTATTTATATTCAAAATTGGTTGATTTGTACAATTTTTACAAAATGGCATGGCATGCCCAAGATACATAATGAATCCTCATTCCCAAACATGGAAGAATGGAAACTCATTCCCTAGATACAAAATGGCACCTCATTCTCAAAATGGTACATAATGGTTGAGATACACAATAGGTCACACATTTACCCCTGCCACCCTTGCCACTAACAGGTGCATACCCAAAGATAGTCTTCCTCCTCTTACTCCCACATGAAACTCAAGTCTTCTTCTATCTCAGATTTGTTCATCTTTCTAGAGACTGGAAAAGGAAACAACATTCTTATAAGTTTTTTTCCACAATCCTATCAATTAACACAATTACAAAATGATACTTTATAATTCAATGTAACAAAACTCACTACAGATGAGAGCGCAAGTCGTGAGGGTGTTTCCCTCTTTTGTGATCGTAACCTCTCTATGATGCCTCCCTACAATAGTTACAAGAATCAATGCATCAAATTTAATCAAAATGCCTAAAATCGATTTCATTCATGCTAGATAAAAATTTCATCAACAAATTATCTCATCATAAATAACTCAGGAAATGGTAGGGAATGGCTAAAAAACATAAATCTCAGCTAAACAATATTATCTAAGGAAATAAATATTGTAGTGTCCATGGGTGTAGCCTTAGTGGATGAAATAAGGGGGGTTGCAATAGGTACACTAGTGCAACCACAGTGGATGCAACAAGGGGGAATGCAATACCACAAATCAGTGCATGGAAAATGGGTACAACCATAGTGGATGGTTGGAATGGAAAAGGTGGCGGGGGTGGGATGGAATATCAAGTGATAGGGTATGGTCGCCAAGGACCAAAAGGTGTTCCTTGTAATTTGGGATGTATGATGTAGTTGAAATATGGACAGGGAAAGGTGGGAAAGGTGGTAATGGTGAACAAACAAAGAATCATGGTGCCTGTATACACATTTACAATACTTTTATTAGTAGCAAAACATGGAAACCAACCAAAATAAGATAACAAATTTCACATTAAAAAAATATTTAACTCAACACATGATACTTGGGAATGGGTTGATTTATCGACCCCATCTAGACATGGTTCATCAGTGTTTGAAGTCGCAACTTGTAGAAGAACAACAACATTATAATTTTTTTCTCACGGATAAATTGGACATTTTCAAAATATCAAATTTATAAAGCATGTTAAGTAGACTATGTTGATAACTTATGTGTATTTGTACATATTTCCTATTACTATGGGTGAAAAATCACATATAAAATGGTACAAAGATCCAAATCTAACAAATGGACAAGCATGTTTTAATACCTAGTACATACATCTTTTAAAATGGACATACATATTTTTTAGATACATAATGCATGCATGTTCTGTTAACATCAAATACCGCAGCTAGTTTTACGTCCAAAAATAAGATCCATCTCTAGTGTTAGATGTGTGTTGATCTAAGACACATTAGGCCAACTATGCACACCTATAGAAACTAATAATGTGCTAGAAGAAGAAAGAATGTTACACTTAATCGCCCACTCATAAACGAGGAGACCAAGAACAAGGAATGACTTAAATCCTCATCGTTGGTTCAACTAATTGAGGTTCTCTCTCGATTATTAAGGGACTAGTAATGCAATGGGATCAACATCAAGGGAATTGACTCCAAGGCCCCAAATTACATGACTACCCAATTGATTGTTAAACACATTGAAGTTCATAAATGAAAAACAATCATTATGGAGGATTTATTTAGACATTGAGGAATGCTATTCTCATCTTAACTACAAAAAGAGAGTTGTAACACCCATGTTTCCCCCAACTTGTAATTAATCATTAATTAGGATTACCATGTTGTGGCATGGGAATAGTGTAAATATATTATTGTTTAATTTCCAAATAACTGACTATGGGGGTGAAGCCTTGAAAGTACTAGCAATGATATCACTAGAGGAAAGAATGGGAAAACTATAGAGAGGGTTCATTATGAAAAATGACCCCAAAATTTCCCTTTGATGAGGATAATAAACCTCCTCCGGTTCCCAAGGAGGAATCAGTTAATGAAGAAAGGATCGATGGTTGAACCATCAACCACCACATGAATGGAAGCATGGTCTAGCTAAAGAAGGTCAGCCCGAAGTACCACAGGGTCCTACAGACCTAGACTGACCCGAGTTTCCTTTTGACACAAGGAACAAGACATGTGGAGAACCTTCCTGAAGGGAGGGAGAATAAATAATTAAGAAGACACACGAGAAGAGAAGAGTGGGGGAATGCACAGATATTTCTAGTAGTGAACGAGTAGAAGGCCACGAGCATGATGCTGAGGGAGCATCTGATAAACCTCGGTGAGGCCATGACAGAGAAGAAGATATCTGAGAGTATGCAGAGAATGGGACCTGAGCAGAAGGCCATGAGCTTGATGCTGAGGAAGCATCTGATAAACCTCACAGAAGATGCGAAAGAGAAAGGATCAAAGAGAATTGACATAAATTCCTCGGTGATATCATGGCTTGGAACGGGGGTGGCCAGAGTGCTAAGAATCAATGCCTGTGATCCTATGATTCAGTGGAAGGATGAACACCCACAGTTAGTTATTTGGCCACCACATGTAATAGATAAGTAATCTTATATCATGTATATTTAAGTGTTAAATGTGAATTAAGGTTGGATATTCTATGAATGTTGCAGGGATGGACATGTTTGCTTAATGGTTATACTGTATCCCTTTAATTATGCCTAATTGTGTATTTAAGAAAATAATACATTCTCTAGCCTGTACATGTAAATGACTGAGCCCTGTGGTGGCTCAAGTTCAAATAAATGAACTGTGAATTGTTGACTTTGGGCATAAACTCACGTGTTCATGCTGATATTCCCAGTCGTTCTGAAGGAAGGGGTCGGTCAAGCTCAAGAGAGGTAGTGCATGTGTGCACAGAGCCTTTGCGAAGTGGGGCGAGGTTGAGAATCCTACCCCCCTTAAGTTCTAGATTTGATAGTTGAGCGTAAGAGGTGCATGGAGGATTTCTCTAAGCGTTAAGATCAGGAGAATTAGCACAGAATACTTAAGTATTTAAGGAGCTAACAAAACTCAAGTAGAATAGTGAGTATTGGGCCCCTAAAGGAGAGATCCTTTCGTTTGAAAGATGAATGTATGAGATTAGTTCAAGAGGAGCCAAAGTTCTTCATGATCGTCGGATCTGGAGAAGGAACACGAGAGTTAACCCTTTGAGCCCTTTAGACTTTGCGAGTCCGACGAATTGAGCATACTTGTTGCACTGGAGGTGAATCCCCTGAAGTCCCGAAGTAAATATGGGTCGTAGATCTGTAGATGCCCGATAACTATCCTGACCATCGAATCTACAATATAGTCAGCCCGGTGTTGACCACTTCAGGAGGATAGAGTTTTGGTAACACCAAAACCCCTGAAGTCCCAAAGTTGATGTGGAACACGGATCTAAGTATCCTTCAGGATCCCTCACGACTGTTTGATCGTGGGGATGTGAGTATTAATGTTGAGATCAGAGCCCATGTGTCGAGTGATGGGGTTTCCAGGTGTCCCTCTCGGAGAGGTACACACTAGGACCCAAGGGACCCTTAAATGAAAGATATGAGTCGTAGATCTCTGGGTTGCTTAGATACCCTCGAACCGTTAGATTAAGGCCATGGTCAATCCGATGTTGACCGACTCCAGGAGAAGAGAGGGGCTTGCATCACAAAACTCTCGAAGATCCAAAGAGTCGAAGTAGATCTGAGTCATCCAAGCCAACAGGATAGGTGTCATCATATCTTGTACTCCAGAGAGAAATCACTCTGGGAGGAACGAAGTGTGAAGGCACAAGGATTTATGAAGGACGGAGTGTCGAAGTCATCCTAGTTGTTCGTTGGAAGGGACACATGGCAAATGATCTTCCATTTTGGAGGAATTCACTCCGGGAGAAAAGGATATGTGTTGAACAAGAACTCCCAAAGGCTGGAGAGCTGAAGTTCATCTGAGTCGTTCGACAACTGAGGACAGGTGTCAGCAAATCTTCCACTTCGGAAGATAGCCACTTCATATGAAAGTGGGGTCACGCAAGTTAAAAACTCCCGAACGCTAAAGTCCTAAAGTGGATCATAGTCGTTGATCGGGGAAGACGCGTGGTGCTCGATCGATAACTATGGGTACATATTACTTCATAGGATAAAGGGGTTGGAGTGTTCGAAACTTCCAAATGACAAAGTCCTGAAGTAGATCACAATCGTTGATCGAGGGAGACGCGTGGCGCTCAATCTGTAACTCCGGGTACGGAGTACTTCGGAGGAAAAAGGCATTGGAGTGCTCGAAAATCCTGAATGTCGAAGTCCCGAAGTAGATTATAACCATCGATCACAAGGGACGCATGGAGCTTGATCTGTAACTCTGAGTACGAATTACTTCGGGGAGAAAATCCTTTGGAGCGTTTGGAACTTCCGAATGCCGAAGTCTCGAAGTGAATCAGGGCTGTCAAAATCCTTGAGGACACACGACATCGTATTGTGGACTTCAGAGATTTTCCACTTTGGAGGATTCGCGTAGTGGTTGTCTTAGCGCCTGTTGTGTTGGTGTCTGATAATAGCTCGCAGTCATATGCAAGTATAGGTGGATGGAAGAACCCAAAGAACTTGGGAGAGGCCACCTGTCAGCTCTAAGCTCAGTTCAGAGCATGGAGACCATGACTGGAAAGCTTTGGAAGAGAAGAATGGAATAGTAACCCTGAATGGGGGTATTGATTCTCCTAAGAAGAGCGAAATTTTGATGCCCCCACTATGTGTGTGTTACAAGAGCATAATCAAAGATGAAGATGACTTTGAAAGGATAGAACCAATATTTTAAAAATGTCCATTCCAAAAGTGTTAAACCTAGAGAAAGATAAATTGAGGTTGAGCATGGAAAGATAAACATTGTAATTCAATGGAATAGGAAGGAATCAATTTTGAGACAAGAGCACTATCCCATCCTATGCAAGAGAAAAAATTGGATTCCATCCTAAAACAAAAATTGATGCCCCTCAACAACTCATTCAACTATAGATGCACTCTTCCTTAATCACCTTAACTCCTTAAGGGTGCAATAGTTTGTGGGAATTAATTATTGATGGGGATGCATTCCATGAGACCATTCATGGCCCCCTTGTAACCGTGTCTTCCTTATCTTATAAAAGGATAAGAGGGTGCATAAGTACTTCAACGAGTCTAAGTGATTTTGTGTGTTATGAAGGCTAGTTTATGGTATAATGTGTGTTGAGAACTACTATAATGTTTTAGTAATAGAGAGTATTATGTGATTGTTGATTGGAGTCTATCTCTACTATCTGTATTTTTAATTGAATATTTTATGTAGAACTAACTTACTTTTATTTGTTATTTTAAATTACTCATAAAATCAGTGTTTGCACTCTTGAATTTACTTTCATAAATTTTTAGTATATGTTAATTTAAAAATTTGATAAATAAATCTAAACTTCAATTTTTATGTTGTAAGATTCATTCTTTGAGTAAAAATCTGAACAATGATGTAAAATTTACATTCACGTTACAGGTTAAAATAAATTATACTATGAAAAACAGGTTAAAATAAATTATACTATGAAGAAGAATAAGAAAGACAAGACTTGTTTCAAACTTGAAATTGGTAACTAATCCAAACAATAGGCATTTAGAAAATAAAACAAACAAAGTGATAGGAACCAAATGTGCACCTATGTTTTTGTTTTTTTTATATAAAAAAACCATAAAATAAGTGTGAGTATCCCCAAACTCCATAAAATATTGAAAACAAATGAAACTCCATGTTATGAAAAGAAAAGAAATGTAAAATAAAACCCTACATCCAACAGAAAGCAAAACAAAGTACTTGGAAAGTATCATCTGGCATGCTATTTCTAAGTTGAGTACTTGGAAAGTATTATATGGAAAAGATTTAGAATATGATATCTTTGAATGTGGATCAAATTTATCAGTAAGTCCCATTATCAATATTGTCATTTCTAAGTTGAGTACTTGGAAAGTATTATATGGAAAATATTTAGAATATGATATCTTTGAATGTGGATAAATTTTTCAGTGAAACCCATTATCAATATTTTAAGTGATATGGTATGTTCTAGCTTCCCTTCATTCTAGTATTTTTTTCTTTTTTCGATAGTTCAAGAGATATTTTAAATCTAATTAATTTTGAAAAAAAATATGATATTTCAAATCTAATTAATTATAAAAAAAATTATGATAATTATGATTGTTAAACTTTATGTTACAATCATGAAACATGTTTTTTTGTGGGGGTGGGCGGGATTTTAGACAATGGATCGATATTTTCATAATAGAAAAGATGGGTAAAGGCTAAGTTGATTTTTGGAAGGGATTTTAGACAATGGATCGATATTTTCATAATATAATCCAACAATTAAAAGGAAAATAAAAACTCTCCAAGCTCTATTATTGCTTTGTTGACTCAATGACAACTTGTATTTATCTTTTTAAAATACTTTCAGCCCGTGACTTTATGCCTTTTGTTTTTTGTTGACGAGAATAAAACCCAAAAAAACTAAAATTAAATGAAAATCTAAAACTTATAAACTGAAATAAAATAAAAAGAAAAGCATATATAAAAAGAAAAAATATATAGTGAAAAGACTAAAGCATAAAGCATATAACTAAAAGAAAAAAACATAAAGCCTAAGGAAAAAGGCAAGCAAAAATGTAACTAAAAGTTCCCATCATGATTCTAGTAAATCTTTTTTGACATGATTTCTAGATACTTTAAGTGAAATGACTATTTGAAATCAATTATTTGTACCATTATAATGAAACCATGCTATCTTTGGAATAGTACCATTATATTTTAATTATTTAACTATATTTAAGTTAATTTAACATATTATGTTGTAATCTTAGTTTATTTGTAATTTGGGTTATAACTTTAGGTAACTTAGATTATTAAATTGTATACTATAGCATAGAAGTAAAAGAAACATGGAAGCAAGAGAGTTTTTTTTATTTTACCTATAAAATCACAAAGAATTCATTAATAAATTTTGTTCCTTAATCATTGTTTTTGGTAAGCTTAGTCACTATTTTGTTTCCTATAGGTTCATTGATTTCCCTACATAATAAAATTTATATAACTATGAAAATGAATTAGAAAGAGATTGTTGGATGAGAATCCAACTTAATCCAAACAAAATGCAAATTCAAAATAAAATAGATGAAGGAGTAGGGACATAGTGTGCATCTAGATTTTTTTGGAGATTTGTACAACAATGGTGAGCATTTGCAAAACACAAAATATTGCAAACAAAATGAAATACTATGCCATTAGTAGACACAAAGAGTAAAATAAAACCCTGGATCTAAGAGCAACCTAAGAAAATAATGGGAATCCTTGATGTGACCACATGCAAAAGGGTATGGAAGATCCAAACTAAAATGTGTTAATCCTTTCAAGGTTTCTAGGAGTAGAATAAGTCATGTCCTTTCATGTTGCTCCAAACTCCAAGCGAAGGAAAATGAGGCTAAGAGGAGATGGGAATGGGGAGAAGGTAAGGTAAGAGGGGATTCAAGAAGAGGTTAAGGAACAATAGAACTGATACTTACATGTGGGTGAGATCACATAGAAAAATATATGAATTCTCAAACTTCAAAGGAAACAAAAAGTAAGAAAGCCCCAAAAGGATAAACAACAATCCAAAGGGAAAACAATAGTGGTTGGATCCCCAAATAAGAAAAATACAAATGAAACCCATTAATAAGTAGGCATGTTTTCAAAGACCAAGGATAAACCAAGGCAACATACCCTCCACTATATTTATTTTAATAAGTGGGTGTCTTCACATTAAGCCAAGTAACAAAGGAAATCCTCTCATTGGTCCTATATGGTAGGGTCTTGTGAAGTGGTTCTCGAGTGCATACTAGGCTATTATGAGAAGGTAATGCTAGTGAGTACTAACTGCACAGAGATGAACCCCAATAATTAAATTAATTTGAGCTTGATAAAAGAGATCAAAATGGAAGGGATAACCACTATCCAAGGTTGGATCACCTTCCAAAAATCCACCAAAGTAGGCATACTTGCATACCTTTCAGATGCATATAAGCTAGTCATGCAAAAAGAGATAAGTAAATCAAGTAAGAAAAAAAAAGAGGAATCAAGACAATCCTCAAAATAAATATGAAGTCTAAAGATCAACCAGAAGAAAAATAAGAAAATGATTAAATGTGAGGCAACAAATTAATCAATCATATATGTAGGAAATATTGATGTAAACAAGAAGATAATGTTGAATGAAATAATCAATACATCTAAAATAAAATAACATACATGAAACATTGAAGTAAACAAGAAGACAACGTTGAATGGAATAATCAACAAAGTTGAAATAAAACAACATACATGTACATACTTATGGGCAGCTCTAATGTAGTTGTTGATGTTGAATGTTGAGATGTCTTTTGGATGCTAACATTATTGAGTTCAATAAGCAAATGTAAGGAAATAAATTAATCAATCATATATGTAGGAGATATTGATGTAAACAAGAAGATATCGTTGAATGAAATAATCAATACATCTAAAATAAAATAACATACATGAAACATTGAAGTAAACAAGAAGACAACGTTGCATGGAATAATCAACAAAGTTGAAATAAAACAACATACATGTACATACTTGTGGGCAACTCTAATGTAGTTGTTGATGTTGAATGTTGGGACGTATTTTGGATGTTAACATTATTGAGTTCAATATGAAGTGTCTCCATGCTAAATCAAGTAAAAAGGTTATTACTTGGAGAACACGACATATGATATATATTGCAAGGAAAAAGGAGGAGGAATCTCATTGTCTCATTGATAATCAACTAGAGAACCAATACAAGCACTAGCAACTTGAATACCAATAGGGTACCTCAAAATCCAACAAGTTACCAAAAGTCTTGTATTTCATCATGTTCCACCAATCAAAGTGGAGATAACTATGTGGACATGTGTAGTTTTTCTAAACTCGGATCCATATTGAAGACAAGTAAGGTCATCCATTAGGACATAAAAAATTATTGTTAAGAAACTGTACACCAAGCCAAATTCTAGACATTTTTTAAGGTCCTACATGAGGGCACGTGGAAGCAACTCATAGGGAGGTCTGTGGAAAAATATTATAAAAGGGAAAATTTTGTGTAATAAGTTTGTTAAAGGTCTTGTGCATGAGTGGGTTGAGATATAAAATGTTTTTAAGGGGCTTGTGTGAGAGGTGGAGTGTGAACCCAATTTAAAGAACAAGAGAAAAACAAGTCTATGGACTACCAATAAGGAGGATAACTATCTGACTCTTTTCATTCACTCCTTTTAGACGGTAATGGAAAATGAAAACCAACCATGCTCAATGGGATTAAAGTAACAAGGAATAAGGTATAGACTCACTCTTGGATTTCTAGTAAGCTATACTATATGGGGAAACATTGCAAGTGTCCCAGAAAATGACCTGCAAGGAGAAGTAAAGGAGGGATATAGATAAAAAGATAAAATAGAGGTTGAGAAGATGACAGGCCATAGAGGATGAAGGGAGGCTAAGAAGAGGGTAATAGGATGAAATGAGGGTTAGAAGATACTAAAAGGGAGGGAGAGAATCCAAAAGGAGGGATGAGAGGTCAAAAATAGGTCCATGAGGGTGAAAGGAGGATTGAGATTGTAGGTCCAAAAGGAAGGTTGGTATGTCTAAAGGGAAATAATTTGTTGGAACTTGTCAAATATCCCTCATTCTCAACCATTTGATTCATTTAGAAAGGGCTTGTCTTGCCCAATTAGCTCTTTGACAACCAATCCAGAGAAAGGATTTATTGGTTAGAGTTAGAATCCAAGTTTGTATTACCCAACCTCAACATGTTTATTCTTGACAAGGTGTGTACGATGATTCCTAATGACTTCTCCATCAAATTGGGTCTTTGGTCTCCTTGCACCCAATGGCACCATTAGAAATGAAATAAATCCAAGGCTTTCTCTAACTATAAGCATATTGATGGATAACCGAATCTTTGTAAGATAATGTGAAATAATGACATTCACCCCGTAGTTTGGAGTATGGAATGTGATTATAGACAATGGTCTATTCTTCTTATTCATCACTTCCATGTGCTCTATATGATTGTATTTTTTATTCCTGAGAATTTGCATATAACATTTCCTAATGAGATTCAACTATGCCATTCAAGATTAAATTGAACTTTCTCTGAGACAAACTCATTAACTATGTATCAAAATCCATGACCTTGTTGTAAGGCCTTTGGCTATGCAAATCTCTTCTTGGATGTTGTAATAAATTATTTACTTTCTCTTTGGTAGTCATTGGGACATGGTGGAATAACAAAGAGTTGTAGCATGCATTAATGTCAATATTGTTGGGATGAGAACACAAATTTCTAGAGCTTTGGTAATTTAAGGATAATTCGAGCTAATACCCTGAAGTAAAAATGGTCATTATTTTCATTTTAATTTTTGTATCATATAACCACATCGATTGCGCATTTTATTTGTTTGTTTGGGTTAGCTTCACACTTACTACGCTTGTTTAATCAATTTCTCTAAATGTATAATTGGAAGTTTTTCTTCATTTAATTATATATCACAAAATATTTAATATTTATGTATCTGCCTCATTTAAATTTAGCAATGAATTTGTATTGCTAAAAGTTTCTTATAGATTTACACTTTCCTTGATTTTTTAAGTTGGTCTCCTAGACGCTTTGTGATATCTATTAAATCTTACCTATATCACTTTTATATCACTTTTATTTATTTGACATGAAATATTTTCTTCCTAACAATTTTTTTTTAATGTTTTCCTCACTCGATATTAGCTAAAGCTTATCTAAGTTATAGCATCATAAAGGAAATAGAGTTAGAAAAAGGAAATAGAGTCAGATTAGTAGTAACACGCAGTAAACATGAAATGAATGAGCTTGGGCATATATAAGTTATAAAATAAGAAAGGAAACATAGTCACATTAAGAGTAATATGCAGTAAATTTGACTGCTAGGAAAAGAATGTGCAAGGGCAGAGTGTTGTTCCTCCTTTTCATTTCCTACCTATAACAATGGTGCTAATATTTTATTTAGTAATATGCAGTAAATTTGACTGCTAGGAAACGAATGTGCAAGGGCAGAGTGTTGTTTCTCCTTTTCATTTCCTACCTATAACAATGGTGCTAATATTTTATTTATTTGTTTCATTCACTTCACACTTATTTTCAATGGTGCTAATATTTTATTTATTTGTTTCATTCACTTCACACTTATTTTTTTTATCTATATGTTTGGCAGCTTTGCTTCATTTGATTATGTATTACAAAGTTTTCTGTATTTATATCTTTTGAATATATATTTTTGAAGTTGTCTTCTATATCTACACTTTCTTTGAATTTCTAAATATTGTTATGTATATTCTCTATGCTATCTATTATGTATTTATCTATATTATGTATTTCCTACCTATAACAATGGTTCTATATCTACACTTTCTTTGAATTTCTAAATAATGTTATGTATATTTTCTATGCTATCTATTATGTATTTATCTATATTATTTTTATTTCCTACCTATAACAATGGTGTTAGTATTTTATTTATTTGTTTCATTCACTTCACACTTATTGTGTTATCTATATGTTTGGCAGCTTTGCTTCATTTCATTATGTATCACAAAGTTTTTTGTACCTATATCTTTTGAATATATATTGTTGAAGTTGTCTTTTATATCTACACTTTCTTTGAATTTCTAAGTGATGTTATGTATATTCTATATGCTATCTATTATCTACACTTTCTTTGAATTTTTAAGTGATGTTATGTATATTCTATAGGCTATCTATTATGTATTTATCTATATTCTATATGCTATCTATTATGTATTTATCTATATTACTTTTATCTCTTGACATGTAGTTTGAGTTTGACTTTGACTTGTATTTTGAGTGTTACATTTTACATGTATTATGATAAAAAATTATTAATGTTATGTATTTTTTAATTAAATTAAAATTTATTATTATAGTGAGTAAAATATATTAATGTTTTTTGTTTTTTAATTAAACTAAAAGTTATTAATATTTTTTGGCATTAAAAAATAAAATATGATTTGATTAATCCATATATTGTTTTTATGTTGATGACATGCAAAATATTTATGTAAATGTGAGGGAAAGAGAAAAATATTATACATTGTGTCCACGAAGCTTGAGTTTTAATATAAATATGCGGTAAAATCACTTATTAATAAATGATCAGATGTTCCATGCAAATTCTATCTAGATTTTAAAGACTACATGTTAATCATTTTCTTTGTCTCTGCATTGGTGGTCTTTGGTTTGGTATTTGTGATAGATATCCCCTTTGTAAAAATCCTGGGTTCTCATCACAAGCCACCCATAGATGATGGAACCGAAAACATACATGATGGCCATTATGATAAACATCTCATAGAAATAGCTCACTCTTATGCACATGAGTTCAATCCAATGTGGTATAAATGTAGGAGAGGAGGCTCTAATCAAATTCATCCTTGATACACCTTAAATATAATACTCTCAGTCCTAATCCAAAATATTTTAATACCTATATTACAAAACCAGTGCCATTCGACTTCTTTTCCTTGAAATTCTTGGGCTGATATACATTAGTTTGCACCAACCCAAATTATTGCTTCTTTGTGTGGAATTTGTTAAATTCTCCCCTTGTAACCACTCCGAGAGGCACCAAGGGAAAAATTACAATTATAACAGTCATGATCTTAAACCCAATGGGAGGGAACTTCGAATGATTTTCTACAATGATACCAATCAAAGAAACCTAACCAAGGCCAAGGTTATGTAAAGATATGTATAAAAATGGCTCTCTTCATTTTTCTTTGCATGTGATTTTATCAGGCATACCATGAACATGGACCCGAAGCTTATCACACATGGAAACCATACAGTGAGAAAAATAAAGGAGCGGGGATCATTCCCATAAGAGGCATGGTAGATCTAAGTAAAACTAACTATGCTTAATCTTATAGCTCCCTTGAGAAGCCCCAACACCATCCCTCTATTGTGAGGGGAGTTTTTTACACTTGTTATCATAGTTGTGGTGTTGGTGAAGGTCTAGGAATTGGATCCTACTGTTATGTACACAAACATAAGCATTTTTTATGGGTGGCAACGTAGCATGTGACAGTGAGCCACACCACCATGAATCTGGTGTTATTCATTACTCCACCCATTGCAAGCACCACCCATGGAGGAGAAACTTCGTACAATGCACCATATATAATTCCTACCATTAGCTCCCAGATCCTTAAAGAATTCCAACGTGTTTAACATCTACTAATCATAATTTAGAGTTGTTTTCATTACAAGAGATTAAATGCCAAATATCTATGTACCTCCTTTGAACACCATTATTAGGAAAAAAAAAATGACCATAACAAACCATCTACTATTAACCACCAACTTTGTGAAAATTACTATTTCCTTCAACCCCATAATGAAAAAAAATATTTACAAAATAAGAGATTCAACACAACAATGAAGAAGCCATGAAACTCCCAATATCCCAAGTTCACTCAAATTACATTTTATTGCTAATGGATTTACTAACCCCGTTATATATAGAATCCATGAGTCTACATAAGACTTTGTTAGTATGAAATCATAAAAATGTGTCATGACATGGAGGAAGATGCAATATTCAGTCTTAGCCTGATATACAATAGGAAACACATTCAATCATATCCTCCTCACCACTAAGATTCATGACAAAAATATTGCCATCATGTTTCTCCCTCTCACAGTCACATTTATGTGCATTCCATCTTGTTGTTCCCACTCATAATCGTATTTCTATGCATGTATGTGAATCCTCAATCTATCAAATTAATATGAAAGTGGTACTAGTGCCCTGAGAATCTTATGAAATGCACTGAAACAAAATTTTCACAAAACACTAAAACTTTAACACACATGATGCATGCAATCACTGGCTCATATAAGAATGCTCATTCTTTTCATTTTAATTTTTTATCACATTTTATTTGTTTTTTTGGATTGACTTAACAGTTACTATGTTCGTTTTTTCAGTTTCTATTAATGTATAATAGAGAGTTTTTATTCATTTGATTATGTATCACAAAATATTTATGTATCTGCATCATTTGAATTATATTGTTGAAAGTCTTTTCTAGCTTTACACTTTCCTAAATTTTAAAAGTTATGTATGGCAAAAGCTTTGATCCAGCTATTAGGTTTTACTTGTATCACTTTAATTTTTTTGCAATAAAAAAAATTGTTTTCCTCGCCCAATAAGGCTTATATAAGTTATAGCACACGAAAGGAAGCAGAATTAAATTAACAATAATATGAAATAAATATGATTTCTAGGAAACAAATGTGCATGGGCATATATAAGTTATAACATAGGAAAGGAAACAGAGTCACATTAACAGTAATATGTAGTAAATTTGACTACTAGGAAACGGATGAGCATGGGCAAAGTGTTGTTATTCTTTTGCATTTCTTGCTTATAACAATGGCGGTTTTTTATTTGTTTGTTTGGTTCACTTCACACTTAATGTCAATTTATCTTAATGTATATTTGGCAGCTCTACTTCATTTTATTATGTTTCATAGAAGTTTTTTGTATCTATATCATTTGAATATCTGTCACTAAAGCTTTGTTCTAGCTTTACACTTTCTTTAATTTTCTATGTTATGCAAATTCTATGCGCTAGCCATATGTCTTTATCTATACTACTTTTATCTATCGACATGTATTTTGAGCCATATGTATTATGAGCAAAATATATTATTTTTTATTTTTATTTTTTTATTAAATTAAAATTTATTATCATATATTATTGTGAGTAAAATATATTAATGTTTTTTTATTAAACTAAAATTTATTGATATTTTTAAGCATTTAAAAAAACATAGTAATAATAGGAGATATTGTATATTGTTTTCATATCGATGATATTAAAAATATTTATGTACATGTGAGGAAGAAAAACTTTTCACACATCACCATGAAGCTTGAGATAGAATCACATTAATAAATGATTGGATGCTCCATGCAAATTCTATCTACATTTTAAAGACTCCATGTAGGTTGTTATCTTCATCTCTGTAGTGGTCATCTTTGGTTTGGTATTTGGCATAGATATCTCTTTTGTAAAAATCCTTGGTTCTCATCACAAGCCACCCACAAATGATGGAACCCACAACAAACATGATGGACATTATGATAAACATCTCATAGAAATATCCCACTCCTATGCACATGAGTTCATTTCAGTGTGGTGCAAACGTAGGTGAGGAGGATCTAATCAAATCCAACACCAAGTTCTATTTCTTTCTAGCCTCCAAGTCATAGAGATATCTTGCAACTCTTATAAATAAAATGTAAATTCCAAGGGGGCCAGTAGAACCCACTAAGCTATATAAGGTGGAGTAATGTTTCAACCCAAAGAGCACTGAAATTATGGAAAAAATAATTGGCCACTAGGTTCTAAAGAAAAACTTATTACAATGGAAGCCACGTAGAGAGAACCTAGGATTGGAAATGCTATGAAGAGGTGGCCTACACATGAAATCACTAAAACAATTGTTAGAATGAGAAGCTTGGGAAATTGTTATTTTTTAACAAAATGTCAAAGAAAAAACTCACAACCTCTCTACCCAAGAAGTTCTAGATACTAAAGAGACACACATGTGCTCATATCCACTAGTGAGAATCCAAGGAAAGCCCCAATCTGACCCATGCTATCTATGGTCATGAGATCATCTCCAATGCCACATATTTTCCCCATAAACAAAATCCACATGTATATGCTCAACAATGCTTGAAAAATGGTGTAATTTGTGTAATATATATAATTTCCAGTTAGAATAAACAAAATAAAACATATATATTTGAAAATTTACAATAAAAAAAGCAAAGGTGGGTGCAGGGGGTCATATTAGATCCCATAAGAAAACATGAATTAAGCTTTACTTATGGGATAACAGTTGCAACTAACAATGAGGTAGAGATTGTGGGTTTATATCAAGGATTATGTTGGCTAAAGAATACAAGGATTGGAAATGTTATTGTGGTGGGTGACTCCTTAGTTACAATGACTCCACAAAACAATTACTAAGGTCAAATCATACTTAGAACTCAAAATCTAGTGGATAGTTTTGAAAGTATTGGTTTCTTTTAGTTGATGAAGACTCATAATAAATTGGAATATGTGAAATAAAATGTAGTAGTTGCACTAGACCTTAGAAGGATTAGAATAAGTGGGGAGGGGGGGATCAGAGTCCTCTCCCCTCCTTTGAGAATCAACCTTGTTAAGGCCCTTGGGACCCTATGTTAAGTCCCTAATAAGAGTTTATTATTAGTTTATTTTTTATATTAGTAGGTCGTCTAGAACCTTTCATTGTACCCTCTCATTATAATTGTATCATTTGTCTACTATATATATACCAAGGAGACCTAGTCTTAGGATCATTTTATCTTGTCTTCTGAATTGGATATATTGTAAAAGGAGGTTTCCCCCTTGAATTGGACTATTTTCATTGAATTTTTTTCATTCTCAAGTCGTTGGTTCATAACATTTGGTATGAGAGCATCAATCCTAGGGTTTTGTTGCTTCAAGCGAGTCATATTGTAATTTTCGCTATAAATTATTTCTGGGTTGTTTTAGACAGTGAAATTTGGAGGTTACTTAGATGACATATCAAAGTATGTTTGGTAAAAAATTTGAGTTCCAGTTCATTATACTTTCAGAGATATATCCTATGGAAGATAAGGGTTTTTACTCATCTTGAAATCAATTTTAAACAAGTCATCTTGAAATTTTAGCTATAACGTTTTTTTTCTAGGAATTTTTAGATAGTGAAATTTTGTGGAGACTTAGGAGAAATATCATAGTATAGGTGGTAAAAAATGTGGGTTCTCGTTCACTATACTTTTGGAGATATAGTCCATGGAAGACAAGGTTTGCGACTAATCCTAAAATCAGTTATATTGGCATTTTCACTGTAATATTTTTTCAATGAAGTTTCAAACTCTCAAAGTTTCAGAATCTTAAGTTGACACAATGAAGTACGTGTGAAAAAAAATTCATATTTTGAATCGAATAGTTTATGAGATATTTCTTGTGAAAGCTAGTGTTTTTTCACAAGTTAATTTTTGGTGGTTTTAAGAGAATTTTTTTCATTGTTAGCAAGCTCATTTTTAAATTTTAACACTGGATCTGTCATTAAGCAGGTAAAATTGTGGTTTTGGGAAAAAATACACATAAGAAATACACATGGTTTCACATGGTTGGAAACTTATTGTTTCACCTAGTTGGAAACTCCTATAACCCATGTTGGTACCCATTCGAGTAGTACCACATTAGACAGTAACTGTAGATGGAATCTCACTTCCACATACATTTGGGTATATAGGAAGGACCCTGGGTATACCTAAAACTATCCTTAGATGTAATATCCCAAATCCATGGATTTGGATATTAACTCTCTACTGAACCTGTCTGTCGCATATCTGATATTCTTTGGGTGGTTGAATGGGTTATTTAGGTTTTTGACTACATTTGATAACTTTAATTTAACATGCGTGGTAATTTTGCATGTGGTTTTAGGTGGAACAACTTGTTTAAGATATATTGAATAGTCAAGCAATTACAATAATGACATGCATGTACAAAACTTCACACACAAACTGCATGCATGTAAAAATAACCAATTCAATCTTCAATTAGACCTTCAAATGACTAGATCTATACTAGAATACTAGTAAAAGCATGGAACAATACCTAGAACTAACATGTATCGCTAGATCATTGGCATGCATGCCCGATCTGTGACATGTGTGGGTTTACTGTTGCATGAAAAACTAGATCTATTGTCGGAAGATGAATATGATGCATGCACAAGCAATAATCCTCTGAATCTGATGAGATCTTTCCCAATGCAGTCACCTTCTTCCCTAGAAGACTCGCCCTGGATTGATCTGCTACTGCTAGGCTCCTGGATCTCTCTTTCACTGTCGGAAGTAATCTGTCCAACTGTTGGGAATTCCCTCACACTAGATAACACTGAAAGAGTCACCCAAGTAGATTCCACTATCAGAATATGATGGAACCTATCTCGAATGGAGCGCCCTACCTTCCTCTCCAATGGGTCGGAAGGAATCTAGCTTGCTATCCCTTTGGATGAGTAGATATGAGAATATGCGATCTCCCCTTTGTCTTTCAAACACACTACAACTCCAATGAATGAATGTGAAGCCTTGATGGCTATAAGGCTCACAAAAATGTGTTGGATGGCTAAAATGAAGCACCTTCCTCTGATATCAAATGCGTTCTGAGGGTTTATGTTCGCTAGGCCTCCTCAAGAAGAGCGACCCACTATACCTTTGATGTCTCCTTTATAACTCACACTTGAATCTGACTACTGGAGCTGGATCTCTAATCTCCACACTCAATCTGACTATATATATGTAATGAAAGAAATCGAAAACTTGTGTGGCCTCCCCGACTAGCTAGGGTATGTCTCTGGACACCAAATCCAATCCCTCAGTGTCTTCCTTCTGGAATCCACAAGTATCCTCAATTTTTCCTGAATCTGGGTTTCTCCTCAGCGCTCTAGTTTCAATTCTCAAATAATCAATAATGACGCATTAGATCACTTTTCCTCTCCTCATATCCACTAAAACCCTAATTCTTCGTTTACTTTTCACTTAAGCACTTTTCTTAAGTTTTTTGATTTAATATTCACTTAAGCGCTTATTTACCTTTTTCCACTTAGTCACTTAATGCCACTTTCAAATTATAACATTTCCCTAGTGAAATGACATCAAATGAACATTCCCCCCTATTTATTCATGGCTATAGTCTAAAGGGGATTTTTAGACTACTAAGCCCTGTTGATATTATGGTAGATGCGGGAGGTATTTACCTCCACGTGTAAACCTGACAAAGATAGAATACTCCGGGAAGCAAGAAGAAACCCTAATGAGTTGGCTAATAAACCCTAGAATACTTGTCGACTCAAGAAGATAATTTATATTAGGTTATTAGCCTCCAAGAGAAGAAGTCGACCATAAATAATAATATATATTGAACAGATAGATACCTAGAATGAGAAGTCGGCCCAGGTAGTTAGCCAGAATTAGTATAAATACAAGAGGCCAGTTCTCATTCTGGCAGGTAGTCTTAGAATTGCAGAGTAGCACTTGTGCGCACTGCAGTTGCCCAGTTTCTGCGCAGGTTCGGAGGAGAGTTGTCGTTGCAGCTAGAAGTTATGCTTGGACTATCTCTTGGCTAGGGTTCAGACTATATGATCAACTCTTATTGGTGCGCTACCCTTTGTTTGGCTATTTAGCCTAGGGTTTTCTTCCAGAGTGATTCTCTGTGAAGGTTAAGGTGCTTGGAGGGTGGCTTCGGCATATGGTTGGGTGAAAAGGGTATTGTCAATGGTAAAATGAGCACATCCACTTAAATTATAATAGGTTATGGGCCCACACCTCCTTCATTCAGTCTAAGCGTTGGAAGGAAACATAACCAGAAGGATATTAAGCTCATTGAAGCACTGTCGCTAGGGTTACTAGCAGGTGCAGTTGCAGAAACCCTAATCCTCTCGTTGAGGCACCTTAAGTGAAGGGATTGACCTAATATCTGGACAGATCAGTGTGCCCTAGCCTATTGCATCTCCTGGTACTCTCGGAAAGCCAAGACGTGAAGTTTGAGATTTTGGTCAAATATAGGGTTGACCAAGTCAAAGCAGCCATGACTTACTCTATGAAGTCAGAGAACAAGTTAGATGGAGATTCTAACTTCAGAGCATGGAAGACAATGATTGATCTCATCCTTTCCAAGAATAAAGTGCTAGATATCGTGAAACTAGAGTTTGAAGAAGGGAAAGAGAAGTAACCACAGAACATTACAACTATGAAGAAGTTCAAAGATGGTGACATCAATGCCATGAGTATAATAGTGGAATCCATAAAAGGCCACTTGATACCCTACATATCCCATCTTGACTCATCAAAGAAGATGTATGATTCCCTAACAAATCTCTTCTCGATCAGAAACATTGGACAAGTTATGAGTCTGAAGAATGAGCTCCGTAACATGAAGATGAATGATGATGACAACATAACATCATACTGTGTGAGGATCTCCCAGATAATAGATCAACTACAAGATATTGAAGAGATCACTTCAGAGAAGGAATTGGTAAACATAGTACTCAATGGTCATCCCAAGATGTGGAATGCATTTTCCACAAGCATGAACATAAGGAAGGAGTATCCGACATTTGAAGAACTATGGACTTGTTGTGCTCAAGAAGAATCAATGATCAGTGCAAAAGAGAAACCCCAAAAGAGGTACGATGATCAAGCCTTCACAACAAGATTCAAGAATTTCAGGAACAAAAGGAATTTTGGTTCAAGGAGGAAGTCAAATCAAGAGAAAGACATTTCAGAAGTACAATGCTTCAACTATCGAAAGTATGGCCACTACAAGAATCACTGTCTCGAGCTAAAGAAAATGAAAGAGAAACACGAATCATCATTTGCCGAAGAAAAGGAACCTACAAAGAAGACTAAGCAGGACAAAAGAGACTTCTTCTTATGAAGGTAACAATACTCTTCTTAGTTCTTGTACATATCTTGTTTGCATCGTCTTTGTACATATCTTGTATATCTATCTCCTGGAAGATAATGTATTCCAAGAAGAACTTTACCAATGGAAGAACAAAAAGATAAGGATCGATATCATTAGATAATATATGAAAGAATGAAATACATCAAACAAATCATGTGGAAGCTATTGCAAGATAAGTCGAATCAATCATGAAGAGACCTAGAAGAAGCAAAGATAGAAAGAAGTCACCAATCAAGAGGAAATTGGAGAAATACTTATGACGTTTTGTAGAAGACAACAAGATGAAAGCATGGACTCGGCTAGACAGAAAAATCCAATTATATATTGCAGAATAAAATAAAGATGCAGACGGAAGCGTGGACTCTGTTAGACGGAGGGAGACGATTATATGCACTCTTACATGAAGTGAGGATTAGGAGGGAGATAATCCTATGATCCATTGAAGATGATGAAGTATATATCCATGGTAGTAACCATGAAAGACAGTATGTGTTCAATTCAACCGCAGAAGAAGACTTCTTCGAAGAGAAGCCTTAAACTATCCCTGGTTGTCCATCCAGATCCGTGATCCTATGATAAAAGAAAGAAGTGGAATCTTCAGGGCATGGAATCTATAAGAAACTCCATGGACCCAAAATCTAAAGAAAAACATGAGGAAGAACATGAAGATTCCAAGAAAGAAGAGAATCCTGAACAACCAGTCATTGTATCGAGAATCACAAGACTACCAGCCTAATATGAAAGTAATCAAGTAGAACTAAAAGTTGTGATAAAGAACAATATACAGAAGACTTATGAATGAAAGCATTGCAAGATCTAGAACTAGAGGTTCTCCTAGATGGAGGGAGAAGACTATGATGATTACTTGTTCCAGTACACCAGACATATCTCTACATGAGTCATTATATGATCCGCAACATCCATGAGTTGGATTTATACATTAGATGAATGTTCTCTAGAGAAATTGAATAAAGAGCATATGAAGAGAAACCTCAAGACTTTGAGGCATACCAGAAAGATATCCTTGCATGCAGATAGAAGAAGATAACTTGGTGAAGAACCTCCAATGCACAACAGAAGTGTGGTGAAGATTCTCTATATTGCATCAATATGATTACTCAGTAGATCAGATCTCATGATGAAAGAAGAAATGCCACATGGATATGTTCCAGTGTTCCAACAATAATATACTTTATTGATCAAAGCTACATGAAGCCTTTAGAGAAAACTAGTGCTCCAGAATGAAGTACATTTGAAATCAAGCATTACATTATCCGTGATGAAGTTCAGAAAGGAGAAAGAGGTTCTCCATTACATATCTCCACATATGAGTAGATAAGAAAACATTTTGGTAAATCTTCTGTCCAAAATGAAAGAGTTTGCGTACTCAAGCTGGAGCTCATGGAGATGACTTCCTTATTGAAAAAGGAAGAGATGAATCCTAGGTTGGGAGGGAGCACTGATATGTATTGATTTATGGACAGTCATTTTTCAGTTCGAAAAATGGTCCAGGATGAGCAGATTCCTTTCCAGTTCGGAAAGTGAATTGAGATTTCTGACGGACAACGATTTCCCATTGTGGTTAACATGGGAAATGGTCCAGATTGCTGATGTATCATAGACAACAAATTCCCATTGTGGTTAACATGGGGAGTGGTCTAGGGCGGTCTCTCTTCTTGAGGGTTACTCAAGAAGATTGGCCCACCTCATCAGACAACGATTTATCATTGTGGTCAACATGAGGAATGGTTTGTTTTGGAGGTTGATACAGGACAATCTTTTCCTCTTGTGGTTAATAGAGGAAATGGTCTGGATAGTCATTCCTTAGGGTTTATACATTCTCTCCAGGGTGCACTTTAATTAGTGTAGGAGGAATGGCCTAGGGTGGGGAATGGTCCAGGCTCAGGAATCAGGGACAAACATTCCTTAGGGTTTATACATTCTCTCCAGGGTGCACTTTGATTAGTGTAGGAAGAATGGCCCAGGGTGGGGAATGGTCCAGGCTCATAAATCAGGACAGTTATTCTTCCTTGCTTGAGAAGAATAGTCCAGACAACTCATCATTGATGTTTTACCTTTTGAGGGAAGATATTCTTTCAGATATTACAGATGTGAGTGAAATATTGGCCCAGATGATTCGGTTTATATCATGACATTGTTTCTGTGCAGGTTGATATCATATGATTGTTATGAAGACTGTATGACAATAGATGTATACTATTGTGGTGGATGTGTTCCATTGTTCGTGACTATATCTTATTGATAAAGTACTTGTTTTCTACTTGGTGTGGTAGTGTACCACTGGATTGTAGTTATGTACTACTACAGATATACACAGTTGTGTTCTATTTTTATTTTTTTTGTTTCGATTACCTTGAAGACTGTCAGTAGTTTGGTAAATAATTATCAGCCAAATGAATGATGAACATAGATTTTCCAGACAGAAAATGGTTCAGAACACTTTCTCTTCTAGATTAGAATAATGGCTCTGTGGAGTGAGCATCATTTCTGATTACTTAGATAGAGTATGGTTTCGAGAGATGATGTAGATGATGATGATGGTGCTCGTGATCTAGTCATGATCTAGTCTATATAACTATGTTGATGCTACCGGGTGAATGGTATGTTTTGTGATCAAGACCATTACCTGTAATACCTCTCTAGCTAGGAGGGAGTGTTCATATTATGGTAGTTGCAGGAGGTATTTACCTCCATTTGTAAACCTGACAAAGATAAAATACTCTGGGAAGCAAGAAGAAACCCTAATGAGTTGGCTAATAAACCCTAGAGGACTTGTCGGCTCAAGAAGATAATTTATATTAGGTTATTAGCCTCCAAGAGAAGAAGTCGACCAAAAATAATAATATATACTGAATAGACAGATACCCAGAATGAGAAGTCGGCCTAGGCAGTTAGCCAGAATTAGTATAGATATAGGAGGCCAGTTCTCATTCTGGCAGGCAGTCTTAGAATTGCAGAGCAACACTTGTGTGCACTATAGTTGCCCAGTTTCTGTGCAGGTTTGGAGGAGAGATATTGTTGCAGATGCTGCAGCTAGCAGTTATGATTGGACTATATCTTGGCTAGGGTTTGGACTCTCTGATCAGCTCTTATTAATGTGCTATCCTTGGGGAAAGGTGCACTACCATTTGTTTCTCTATCTAGCCTAGGGTTTGCTTCCGGAGTGATTCTCTGTCAAGGTTAAGGTGCTTGAAGGGTGGCTTCGACCTATGGTTGGGTAACATGGGACTGGGGAAAGAAGACTGTTTCATACAGATTGAACATCATGGTAGGATGTGGGACTGATCAAATGTTTGAATGTGGGTTACTGTTTATTTTTTATTGTTTCATGCTTTCTGCTTCTTTCCTGCCTTCCTTTTTTGGTGGGATTACGTGTCCTTGGTAGGTTCCTTACACGTACTGGGTGGATTTGTAACAAATAATTCTAGGTAGTATTGTTGATTCAGTAAATAACCTAACTCAAACAACTTCTTATTTATTTCCAACTTGTTAACACACACAACTTGTCCTTGGTCTTGGTTCTTGGTTCTTCTCTTCTTAGCCACGGTATGATCTTATCAGGTTCTATGTTCTCTCTTGGTGTTGTGATGCTTTGGGAGTATTCATGCCGGTACCCTATATTTCCCCATAGACATCGCTGGGTGGGCTCAACGTCAGCCCTATAATGCACGAGCCCTTCCTGCATGCCACAGATGACCTACGAAGAATAAAAATCCTGGAACGAAATGCATCTTCCCCTTAGATGGTTTCTTCTTTTAACCCCTTGTCTCACAAACTGTGATTCATCCAATTTAGGTTTAGTCTTCATTGGTTGTTACCTAGGTATTGTCAATGGTAAAACAAGCACATCCACTTAAATTCTAACAAGCCCTCCTCTATGGAGTCCCCACTCGAAAAGGGAAATTGGAGTCCTCCCTTCCCGAGATTGCTTGTCCTCAAGCAACATTAATCCAGGGTGTTGCAAAATCTGATCACTCTCCCAAGTAGCATCCTCTACTGGAAGTCCCCTCCATCTGAGCAAACAATCTATGATGACCTGACTCCTCAATTTCCTCTCTCTGAACTCCAATATATCCTATGGAACCAACTCTAACTATCCCTCCTCATCCAAAGGTGGTAGCTCCTCAAAAGTGATAATGAACCGCCCCACTACTTTCTTGAGGCAAGAAACATGGAACACATTGTTCTTCTTCAAAGATGATTGCATGGATGGTTGTAGCCTTGGGAATACTAGATCCCCAACCTCAAAGCTACTCTCTATCATGTGTCTATCTACATCCACCTTCTACTGATTATGCACCACCTATATATTCTCCTTTAATACCTTGAGAATCTCATGACTCTCTGTTATCCAATCTTTGGCCTTGGGAGCCCTGCTATCTCCAAAAACCAAATCAATCAAAGTGGGAGCATCATATCCATATAATGCTCTAAATGGGGTCATACCTATGGACATGTGGAAGGTAGTGTTGTAATAGTGCTCTCCAAGATGTAACCACCTTACCCATGTTTTTTTCTTTTTGCTCACGTAGTTCCTCAAGTAGCCCTCTATCCACTTGTTGACTATCTCAGTCTACCCATCAGTCTAGGGGTGGTAACTAATGCTGGGTGTCAACTCTGTACCAACCAATATGAATAACTAGTCCTACCAAAATGTGTTAATGAATTGGTTGTCTCTATCACTGACTATACTTTGTGGAAACCCGTGAAGTCCGAATATCCCTATGAAGAACAACTTTTCCACATGCACTGCGTTGTAGTCTATAGGAATCACAAATAAGTGTGCAAATTTGGTCAATCTGTCGACCACTACAAATACGTAGTCCTTACCTTGAGCCTTAGGTAGGCCTGTAATGAATTACATGGATACACTTTTCCATTTCTGCTTTGGAATAGGGAGTGGCTGAAGAAACCCTGCTGGGAGTGTCTACTCTAACTTGTTCTGCTGACAAGTCATTGTTGACCAAAAATTGGTCAACTATATTTTCCCACTCTTGGATTAATAAAAATAAATGATATTGAAAGATGAAAGATTTTGAACTATCGTAATTTCATTATGTAGCCCTCAATCTCAGCTTCTCCACGCATTTTTTGCATCGAAAATACGAGTTTGTATGTTCAATATATCCAATTTTAAAGTTTAAGAAGAAAATGACACCTATTTCATGTAAAATAAAGCTAATCCTTTGAAACATATTTATATTTTTCAGATTCATAACCCTGATTTTCTTAAATTTTAGGGTCGAAAACCCTTAAAAAATATTCTTGTGTCGGGTTCAAAACCCATAAAAAAAACATTCTATTGTATTATTCATGAGCATTTGCCACATTCACTCACATTAACCACCCCTTTTCATACTTATATTATTTTTAAGAAATTTCTTCTGGGTCGGGCACCCACTATTCTCAACCCCCTCACATCCCTCACCTAGACTCCACCTTCGACACACTCATTTCACCCCCTCACTTCCACTCCTCTCAAAATACCCCCCCCTCTCTATTCCTCCACCCCTCATCCCTCACATTCCCATACTTAATCATTTTTTTGAGTTACCGCTCCCCTCATTTCTCTCCTCCCACCTCACCCTACATCACCCCCCTCATCCTCGCCACCTACACACTACCCCCTTACCTCACCTGACATCACTCCCCCTCACTCTATCTCCCTACATTTTTCCTTCCCCTCTTCCTCTGCCTACATTTCTACCCTCCCCCCTACACTACCCTTCCCCCCTATTCCTACACTCTCGTCCCTCCCACACTTATTCCCTTTCCATTAAACCTTTTTACTATTATTTTATGTACTCACTTTAAATTTTATATATTATTTTTATTACTCACCTTTAACCTTTTTCCATGTGTCAAAATTCCCTTGGATCGCATGGAGACTTGTTTAAGCTATGAAATGATGACACGTGGCAACATGAGATTAAGACACATGGCAACTAATAAATGGAGACACTTGGCAGCATGGAATGGTGCCACATGACAACCAATTAATGGAAGAGATGTCGCATATCATCATTGGAGACACATGGAAATATACTAATGGATGACTCATCAATGACTTGGAACAAGTTTAATTATTGTTAAGGAAGGACGAAATTTGATCGAAGGGCCCAGATTCGTTCATCAAATTTGATCAACGATGGCTGAGTGTTAATCTTGAGAAGGCCATAACTTGAGCTCCGGGTATCGAAATTGCGCAAAATTTATACCGTTGGAAAGATATTTTGATGTAGACGATGATGGTATAGGTTTAAAGGTTGCTAAATTTTCCCCATAAATTAAAATATCAGTCAACTTCATTTTTAATGGGCATGCGTGACAACTCAGCTTCACGAGCCCATATCTTGAGATCTAAGCGACAGATTTGCACAGAGTTTATATCGTTGGAAAGATAAGAAAATGAAGATACAATAAAAAGTGATTTATATGGATACAATTTTTATTATCATTCCCATAAAATTAAAACACAATCCTCTTATTTTAAATGAGAAATTAATTAAATTGTGAAAATTAAAGTTTATTTATAAACTTTTATTAAAAAAGAAAAAGGACCTATTTTCAATATGCGTATATTAATGATGTGAGTTCATTAATGAGAACTTAATATAGCATTGATTAAAGGGAATTTTTCAAGAAGAAACTTGTACTAGAAATTCAAGAGAGAAGAAACCCTAATTACTCAAGTAGTTAGAAAATATCATATTAAAAAGAGAAGAGAGGATGCATCAAGGGTGCTAAGAGTAAGAATTATCAAACGGGAAGGGAAGAAAATCAGAGGAATAAGAAGGTACATCCATAAATATATATCCAATCTTTTGATCAAGAAAAATAAATCCCCATCTTCTCCACTCTTTCTATTCTTCTACACTATTTCTCATAGCTTTATACTTGAGTCTCTAAGTTGGGCAGAAGGCTGAGTTCTTGAGTGTTCTTCTTGTATTCTTCCAAAATATTTACTTGTATGATCATGGAGTATTTACATCCATATACATGATTGTCAAGTATTTTTTAATGAAGAACATCTTTCATGAATAAAACTCCACAAAGAATTGTTTCGGGCTTGATTTCCACTGTATCTTGTAACTTTGAGTTTTAAGTATGATGTATTTGAGATTGAACTATCAAATTCTCTTTTGATCTTGATAGCAGTACTCTTTTAAAATTCTTTTAGATGATCAAATTGTTCTCTCCTATTTTTCATGAGGAAGACATGGACGCACTTATATATGATTAAGAAGGTTGTGTGTGTGATGTTGATCACAAAGAAATTCTGATGTTGAAGCCCTCCTTCAATCTTTTCTATTGTTAGAATACTACTTGTTGCATATAAATATCATATCAAGTTATTGAAGAGCCATTTTATTTTATAAATATGAGCAATAAATATCTAGGGTTTGTTTCCTAAGCATTCTCCTAGTCGAAGATATTCAAGATATATCTTTCAGCCAAAGAGGAGTACCACCTCTCTTAAAATGCATAGGGATTCATATCCTCATGAGGTTGTCATTTCAGTCCTGATGGATTCAAGCATCAATAGTCACACATTCGCTGATATGTCTCATCACATCCTTCTTGAGACCCTTCCAAGAGAATTTCTCCCTGACCTGCCTATATGTCTTGAAGAAGCCATGATCACCTACTAAAGGTGAGTCATGTACTGTTGCCAAGATCTTGTTTTTGAGATTAGATCCAGGAACAAGGTAGACTCGATATTTATAGAAGATGAAATCATCTATGACCCTATATCTGTCGTCCTATACTTGCCCGTCCAATAACTCACATGTGAACTTATTCTTGGAATACTCTACTAACAAGTATGATTTTCAATCTGTTGAGATCTCCATCAAGGAAAAAGTTGTTGGTCTCCTGGATAGTGCATTTGCCTCAATGTTTTTCTTTCCCTTGACATACTCTATGTCAAAATCAAAGTCCTAGACCTTTTTCACCCACTTTTTCTGCCTCTCGTTGAGATATTTTTTCTCAAGGAACGACTTCAAGCTATTATGGTATGTCTTGACCACAAATTTGTTTCCCGCCAAGTACTGTCGGAATTTGGTCAAAGCATGCACTATTGCTAGCATCGCCTTGTCTTAAATCAGATATAGTCTCTCTAGATGGTTGAGCTTCTTGCTCTCAAATACAATGGGGTGTCCCCCTTACATCAACACTTCTCTGATCCCCTCTCTTGATGCATTACACTCCAAAACAAATGGTAGCATGAAATCAGACAATGCTAGTACTGGGCATGTGCCCATGACTACCTTAATTTGCTCAAATTCCTTTTGTGAATCATCAGTCCACATGAAGGCTCCCTGTCTGGTAAGGTTGGTGAGTGGTTACCCCAACTGTGAAAAACCCTTCATGAATCTCCTATAGTAGTTGCACAACCCAAAGAAACTCCTCAACTCTGTCACATTCCTGGGTGTTGGCCAATCCAAGATGGACTTGATGTTCTCCTGATGCACCTGCACCCCTTGTGCACTAATAATGTGACCCAGGTAAAGTAACTCTATCATGCCAAAATCACACTTTGACTCCTTGGCATACAATGACTGTGCCTCCATAATGTTGAGTACCTCATCCAAATATTTCAGATTCTCCTCCCATGTATTGTTGTATATCAATATCTCATCGAAGAACACCAATACCGATTCCTCAAGTGATCTTAGAATATATGGTTCATGCAAGAATGGAATGTGGTTGGTGCATTAGTTAGCCCAAATGGCATAACCAAGAACTCAAAATGTCCATAATGGCATATGAATTTTGTCTTCTCTATATTCCTCTCTCTAATTATGATATGATGGTAGCGAGAGCGTAAATCAATCTCCGAGAAGAAAACTTCCCCATGCAGTTCATCCATAAACTCACCAATGCGTGGGATAGGTCATCGTTTTTTAATTGTCTTTTTTTTCAAAGTACAGTAATCTATACACATCCTCATAGTACCATTCTTCTTCACGACCAAGACTATTGAAGAATAAAATGGACTACTACTGGTTCTGATGTGTCCCATCGCTAGCAATTCCTTAATTGTTATTTCTATCTCATCCTTGAAATTCCTAGGATGACGATATGATGTTTTAATCACCAGTTTTGCACCCTCGTCCATCTCGATGGTGTTTTCAAACTCTCTATCTGGGGATTTCCCTGGCGACAACGGACCAAAAATATTCTCATGCTTACTCAACAAAGCCCTAATCTCTTCCTGATGCTGTTGGCGACTATCTGAATCCCTCCGCTTGGTGATCACACACTCTGTTGCATATGCTACTCCCCTATGTATGAATATTCTTTCCATCCTCTTTGATAACATTGTCTTGGGTTCCCCTGTCGACATACCCCTCAATAAAATATTCTTCCCCTCAGTGTCTTTGAATCACATCTCAAGTGTTTGGTAATTGGTAGAAATCTTTCCCAAGGTGATCAACCATTGGACTCCCAATACCACATCTGTGTCAGAAAGGTCAACCACATAGAATGTATCCTTCACTGTGTAGTTTCCTAGATGTAACTCTAAGTTTGGAACTCGATCCAAACATTCTATCGTGTGATCGTCAGCTACTGCAAAATCAAAACCCTCAAACTCCTCGGTTTGCAGTGATCTCCTAGCTACTAGTTCAACATCAATGAAATTGTGGGTTTCCCCACCATCTATCAAGGAAATGGCATGTTGTACCTGGATAGTCCCTCTGATCCTGAGTGTGTCATACCTAGGGAATCCATAAAGGTTTTCTATGACTCCTCCCTTCACTGGTTCTCGGCTCTTAGTCTTGTCGCAAGGTTGTGGTTGTGCCCCTACCGATGTCGGTTGTATCCTTGGAGGTTTCTCCTCCTCATGCAGTGGCTCCTCCTCTGAGCTAGTGGACTCATTGTCATGTGCCTAAAGGCCCTGTTCCTCCTCACCATTCTCTGCTACAACCTCAATGTAGTGGATTTGTCCCTTTCCCATGCATCTATGTCTGGGGATCCATGGATCTTTGCAGTTGAAGCATAAATTCTTACTCATAAGCTCACGCCTCGTATCATCATCCAAATTCTCCTTACCCTTACACTCTCTCTGAAATGGTTTCCTATCTCGATCCTTCTACGACAAAAAGGGTTTGGAAATTTTTTTGGTTTTTGGCACTGAGTCTGCTAGATCTCTAGTGCGTAGATTGGAATCCTGTAGTGTGTGAGGTCTGTAGGCCTTCACCCATCCTCTCAAGGGTTTTGTCAGACCCTCTATGAAAATAATGATCATTTTAGGCTCTGAAATGTCTGTCATTGTCACAACTATTCTCTGAAAATATGTGATAAATTCATCATGTGTACCACTTTGTCTCAATTGGGCTAAGTCCCTGAAGTGGATATCTAGATCCCTTCTACCAAACCTGTCCATAAGTCTCTCCATGAACTCCTTGTATGAGGTGATGTGACTATGACCCAACGTCACTAGTCCATGGTGCCATCACTCGTGGGCCTCTCCCTCCAAATGCAAAGTAACGAAACCGATGGCTTCAGTTTATGTCATATGGTTGAGCTTGTAGTAAGTGTCGAGTTTCTGTACCCAAGCTCTGGTAATACATCTGGACGATCCATCGAAAGAGGGTATGGTGAGTTTCCCTACTTTCCGAATGACCTCCATGTTAAGTCCCTGCTTCTATTTTTGTCCTCCCCTCTGAGGATATCTAGGAATTTTCATGAGTCTAATTATGCAATACTCTACTAAAGTCGCGTCATTATGGAACTCTAGCCCTAGGTATGCATACTCTCTCTTGTAATCAACAATATCTTTTTCTCGTGTGGCCGGTCTCTGTGCTACTGGTTGTTGTGTTGTTGTTGGAAGTGCCCTCTGAAAGATAGGGAATAGTGGACTGGGAATCCTACTTGATTATGTGTAGGTGTAAGTAGGTGAATGGGGTCTACTACCTACCCCTGATTTCCCATGTGTTGCATGGAGGAAAGTTTCTCTTGGAATTTTCCTTGTAGTCAGTCTATTTGCCATCTATGCCAAATATTGAGTCATGACCTACTGACTGATCACCAAATTGTTAAGAACCTGCATGAAGTATTCTTCCGGGTCCATGGGTTATTTTCCACTACCTTCTGGCCTTTCATATCTGTCTCCCATCCTCCTCTCTACCTCAAGATCTTCCTCACGCTTTGCCCTTCTTTCTGCTTCTCATTGTGCCTCTTCCTCTTCATATGAACTGTGAGGAAAGGGGGTATAATATGATCTTGGTCCTCTCCTCTCTCTGTGCCTTCTATAAGTGACGAATTCATCACCTATATGTTCATGGCCCCTTAGTTTCTCTTCTTAACTCATGGAAAATTTCGTCACGGGCTAACATGACTAGCGCTCTGATACCACTTGTAATATCCCAAATCCACAAATCTGGACATTAAATCTCTATTGACCTCATCTGTCACAGATCTGATACTCTTTGGGTGGTTGAATGGGTTATTTAGGTTTTTCACTTCATTTGATAACTTGAATTTAACATGCATGGTGATTTTGCATGCATTTTCAGGTGGAACAACTTGTTTAAGATATATTGAATAGTCATGCAATTACAATAATGACATGCATGTACAAAACTTCACACACAAACTGCATGGATGTAAAAATAACCAAACCAATCTTCAATTAGACCTTAAAATGACTACATCTATACTAGAATACTAGTAAAATCATGGAACAATACCTAGAACTAACATGTGTCACTAGATCATTGACATGCAAGCCCGATCTGTGACATGAGTGGGTTTATTGTTGCATGCAGGACTACATCTATTGCCAGAAGATGAATCTGATGCATGCATGAGAAAGAATCCTCCAAATATGATGAGATCTATCCTAATGAATTCGCCTTCTTCCATAAAAGACTCACCTTGGATGGATTTGCTATTTCTAGGCTCTTGGATCTCTCTGTCACTACCATAAGTAATCTATCCAACTATTGGGAATGCCCTCACACTGGATAACACTGAAAGAGTCACCCAAGTAGATTCCACCATCAAAATCTAATGGAACCTGTCTCGAATGGAGCACCTTGCCTCCCTCTCCAATGGATCGGAAGAGATCTGGCTCGCTATCCCTCTGGATGAGTATATCTAAGAATCTATGAGCTCTCCTCTGTCTATGAAACACACTACAACTCCATTGATTAAATGTGATGCGTTGGTGTCTAGAAGGATCATAAAAATGTGTTGGATGGATAAAATGAAGTGCCTTACCCTAATATCAAATGGGTTATGAGGTTTTAGGTTTGATAGGCCTCCTCAGGAAGAGTGACCCATTATATATCTGATGTCTCCTCTAGAAATCACGTTGGAATCTAACTGCTGGAGCTGGATATCTAATATCCATTCTCAATTTGACTGTAGATATGTAATGAAAGAAATGGAAAACCTGTGTGGTCTCCCCGACTGGATAGGGTGTGTCTCTCAGCACCAAACCCAATCCCTCAATGTCTTCCTCCTGGAATCCACAAGCATCCTCAAATTTTTTTAAATTTGGGTTTGTCCTTAGAGCTCTGGTTTCAATTCTCAAATAATCAATACTAATGCATTAGGTTTATTTTCCTCTCCTTATATCCACTGAAACCTTAATTCTTCGTTGACTTTTCACTTAAGTGCTTTTCTTAAGTTTTCTGATTTAATATTCACTTAAGCACTTAATTACCTTTTTCCACTTAGTCACTTAATGTCACTTTAAAATTATAACATTTCCCTAGTGAAATGACATCAAATGAACATTTTCCCCTATTTCTTCCTGGATATAGTCTAAAGGGGATGTTTAGACTACTAATTGCTCCTCTATGGATTCCTCACTCGGAAAGGGACATTACATTAGATAAGTTGTTCACACGTATTGTTGTTATAGTGCATTGAGAACAACATCAAGGAGACCACTCTCTAGTACCTAGGTAGTCGGATAGTATGGCTAAGGTTACGATTGAGCCTCCTTCGTGAGTTCCCTGATATATTGGGTCGAGTACTATTTTTGGACCCAACATGTATATCAGAGAGCTATAATTCCTATCACTCCATTGTCTTTAGGACCTGGTAACTCTTTCCCATGGCTCCAAAGAAAAATCCAAAAATTACTTCACCAATTAAACCTCTAGAAATCTCCTCTGTGATTCATGAAGAAAATGAGGAGGTACAAAACCATCTATCCAAATTGAACAATCGAATCAATGAATTTAATGATAGGTTAGTAAAAAAAGGTTGATTTGGTGAATAATGAAACATATATTGAATGAAATATGAAATGATTGGAACAAAAGATGGATGGAAATTTGGAACATATGGAACCGAAAATGGATAGAAAGTTGGAACATATGGAACAAAAGATTATAGAAGCCTCAAATTGGAGGCTCCCTAAAATTCATAAGGTGTCTGAAGGGACTTAGGAAAATAAAGGTAGTATTTAGGTTGAATAAATTTCCAAAAAAATGAATTTTACAAGGGAATTTATCTTCAATAGTGGAGTTACTTATGGATGGTTTCCAAAATAAGTGAACCTTCCCAAGGTTTAATTAAGAAAGTTTGATGGAACAAAGGTCTTTACCTGGGTGAACCAAATAGAGTAACATTTTGAACTGCATAATATTATGGATGATAAGCGAATGATTCACATAGAAACTTTAAACTTTGAGATAAAACCATATAAATAGTATCAATGTGTAGTTAAATGGAAGCCCCAATATTATCATTATACTTGAAGTTTATTTACAAGAGACTTGAAGCATAATATGGGGAAGATTGGGAATAAGACTACTTCAATGAATTGACAAGAATCAAGCACTTAGGTGATATTGAAGAGTATAATTTATAATTTTTGGTATTTTCCACAAGGGTGGATAACATAAGTGATGAACATTTTTTGGAATCTTACATGGGTGGATTAAGACAAGACATTAAACATTAGATTTTCCTAAAACATCCTGAAAACATTATGGAAGTTATGCAATTTGCTTGTCATATTCAAGCCAAGAATAAGGATACACACAAGTCTACCATTGGAGCATATGTAGGAAGAAGATATCATTTTAGGGTTCATAAGACAACCTTACCTCAACCTACTCAAATATTACATAAGGAAATGGAGGAAACAAGAGAAAAAGGACTATGCTTTGGTTGTAACAATAATTGGTCAAAAGGACATAAATATCAAGAAAAAAATTGTTCACCTTGGAAAATAATGATGAAGAGGAAGTGGAGGCATATACACAAAAAAATGAGGAATAACTTGTCAACTTAAAAGAGTAGTAAATAGAGGCCGAAATTGTGCACAAGATTGATTCATATAGGTGCAAAATATTTGTTCATGCATTGGAAGGGTTGTTAGCACCTAAGTGCTTGACAAAAAATTAATGAGGACATGGGTAGTATCCATAACTTCATTGACAAAAAATTAATAGAGCACCTCAACTATTTTGTATATCCAGTGGCACATTTTCAAGTTTTGGTTGCTAATGGAGGGAGTATTGATTGTGTGGGAAAATGCCACAACATTAAACTAAGTATGGGACAATACAATTTGGAAATCACAATGTATGCCATTCCCATTGGAGGTATATATGTTATTCTATGGATTCAATGGTTGAGAACATTAGGTACATTTTCTACAAACTATAATGAATTAATCATGAGATTTGAATTGAAAGGGATTCAATATGAACTCAAAGGGTTAAAATATGGACCTTCTCAAGTCATCAGATCTCATAGAATAGAAAATCTCTTTAAAAATGGTAGCAAGGGAGTTGTGGTTAAACTTTATTCTATGGAAGTTAAGAAGGAAAATGAAAATATTCTAGAGGAATTAAGATGCACATTGGAAAAGCACTATAGAGTCTTCCAAGAAATTCCTAAAGGTCTACCTCCATATAGATATCATGAACATCAAATTGAACTAATACCAGGAAGTACATCTCCTAATAAAATGCTGTATAGATATCCTCATCAACAAAAAGGGGAGATGGAGAAAATAGTACAATACATGTTAGATTTAGGTATTATTCAACCAAGAAAGAGTTCATTTTCATCTCTAGTAGTGATGGTGAGAAGAAAAGATAATTATTGGGGGATGTTTCCTAATTATAGATATCTAAACAAAATCACCATAAAGGATAAATTCCCTATTACAAATATTGATGAGATATTAAATGATCTTCATGGAGTGGCGTATTTTACAAAGATATATCTTAAATCAGGACACCACCATATCAGATTAAGAAAATATGACATTCCCCCAAAAAAATTAGAACTCATTATGGGCACTATGATTTCTTGGTCATGCCTTTTGGGTTGAATAATACTCCTTCAATTTTTCAAAGTCTTATGAACAAAAATTTTCGACCCCATATTAGAAAGTTTGTTTTGGTTTTATTTGATGATATACTTATCTATAGAAAATTAGGGGAAGACCACATTAAAAATGTGAATAAATTCCTGCAAATTCTTGAGGAAAATCAATCGTATGTAAAAAGATCCAAATGTTCTTTTGAGAAACAAGAAGTAGAATATTTGGGTCATATTGTTTCAAGGGAAGGGGTTAAGGTGGACCCTCAAAAGATCCAACCTATTACAAAATTTCCTACTCCTAAGAACAACTAGAGTCTTAGAGGATATTTGGGTCTTATAGGATATTATCAAAACTTTGTTAAGAATTATGCACACATTGAAAGCCCAGTCACATATCTCTTTAATAAAAATTCATTTGTACGGAATGAATAAGGATACTTTTTCACTCACTCTCTCTCTCTCTCTCTCTCTCTCTCTCTCTCTCTCTCTCTCTCTCTC